>JACVVK020000013.1:2800000-2925000 GCA_018292915.2 Batillaria attramentaria | reverse complement strand
GTACTTTATAAGTCAAGCCATTCCAGCGCGTATTATTCATTCCACAAACGCAGCCGTCTTACCAAGAGCACAACGTTCTCTGAACGAATCAATTCGTGTCGTCACGGTGAATCATAAAGCCAGTAAAGGAGGTCAGGAAATCGGCGAAATCCCCTTCCCCCCTGCTTCTCAACCACACCCTCTGCCCCTGGGTCAAGTGCAGCAGAGCTTGACAGGAACCCATGGCGTGGAACTCCGTGGAGCGTGTGTAGAGGGTTGAGACCACGTTGTCGTCGGCAACCATCTCCAGTTTGGCAAACATCGTCGGGGCGGTGTTGTCATAGGCCGAAGAGCTGGTAGTGGCCTCGAAGAAATAGGTGCCGTCGTAAGGGGCAGTAAATACGCCGGTAGCAGGATCGTAGTTATCTCCCTCGTTGTCGGTCACCCGGTCCAGTTTGAGGACGTCACCATCGTGCAGTTTCCGGTTCCCCGACAGGCGAGCGTCAAAACTGACGCGGTCTGCAAATGACCGAGCGATAGGGGTCATACATGTACTGCAGGGCTTCCTAACAGTGTCGGGCGTCGGTGACAGACCGAGTTTTTTCGATTTTTTTTTTAACCCTCCTCCACCCCCGCTCTTGTTAAATTTTCTTTCTTTCTTTCTTTTCCTTGTTTTTCTTTTTTGTTGTTGTTTTTTTTTTTTTTGTTTTGTTTTTTTTTTGGGGGGGTGGGGGGGTATTTTGGGGGGGCTTTTTTTTTTTTTTTTTTTTTGGGGGGGGGGGGGGGGGTCTATTTTCGAAAGTCTAATCGTGGCAATGACATGGGAAATCTGACGTCATGCCCGCCGTCATGCCCTGACGAAAGCATCATGACGCCAGCTGCATGTTTAGATCTGAAATGCGAGTTGGCCTTGGACCAGTGTTCACACCTGGGCCCGTATGTAAAAGTCGAGGTTAATTTAACCCACGGCTACCGGCCTAACCCAGACTAGGACAAAAGAAACCCTAAAGCAAAATTAAATACAAAAGGAAGCGAAGAAAGGAAAATAACAATCCTTCTATAATGGCTTAGGCACCTTGCTGGAATGGGCCCTCTCCTCAATTTAAAACAAAAAAACAACAGAAAATTTAACCCTAGAGCTAGTTTAGTTCGAGGTTAGCCTCCAACCGAGGGCTAAAAGCCCTAACCGCGACTATTACATACGGGCCCTGGTCCGTAGCAGGGTTGACCTCGGATCGCTGTTTACCCGGGCTGGGTAAATGTACATTCACCAACCTGGGTCCAACCCGGCTTCAACTTAGTAACATTCGTTCAGCTTAGTAACTTTCATCATGCACGTAGCTTTACAATAGCTTTACTACCGTATGGCTTCAACGTCGATATCCTCTTGAGAGGAAGCCCCACCCAATCTCTATATCAAACTACAAACCTTTCCCAAACAGTACAACAGTTTAATGACTTATCGGGTCGCTTCGCCATTTAAATTTCTAAACCTGCGTCCACGCGGACGGGCTGTTGTAACCACCACTCACAGTAAAGTTTGATATGCTCTTTCTCCTTTCTTCTTCCTGCTTTTTTTGTTTTTTTTTTTTTGTTTTTTTGTTTACGTCTTTTAATTTTAGTCCAGTTTTTCCACGCCAATATCTCCGCCATGTTTTTTGTATACTGGTTCAGATGAGCACGTATATAAGTTTTTACTTGTTGTGCTCTCTTTCAACGTAATACTGTTTACTGCTTGACGGTGATCCGGCTTCAATGAATAAAAACCGACTTAGTAAAAGTGTAAACGCCATCATGGAAACAGATCGATTCATTTTATTCCGAAATGTCCGATTACTTTCTTACCGAGGCGGACACACGTCCGATAATTTCTGTGCCACGGTTATGCTCGGATCGTGAGTTCGTATCCCGGTTGGAGCTTAATATTTGTGCTGGCTTTTTCATCGTTGCCCCGTCTTGGATATCACCCGGTATGTGGCGGAAAAGGACGTTAAACCCCCTAACATCCACCCCACCCACCCCTGTGCCACAGTGGACAAAATTCAGGTTCTACACTGTTACTGCCGGCCAGGATATTTGACCTACTCTGGTTCCCGCGGATGTGAAACCCAACCCTGCACGTCACACAGAGGTAGGCCTAGGTGGTCACACCAGGGCCCGTAGGTAAAAGTCGAGGTAGGGGATTTAGCCCCGAGGTTAAAGTCTAATCTCGAATTAAACTAGCTCTAGGGTTAAATTTTATGTTGTTGTTGTTGCTTTTTTGTGTGTGTGTTTTTGTTTTTTTTTTTTTTAAATCAGGAAGCGTGTCCATTTCACCATGGTGCCTAAGCCGTTATAGAGGGATTTTTCTTCTTCCTGTATTCGCTTCCTTTTTTAAATTCAACTTTGGGTTTCTTTTGTCCTAGTCTGGGTTAGGCCCGTAGCCGTGGGTTAAATTAGCCTAGAGTTTTACATGCGGGCACTCGGCTGGTACTTGGGGGGGGGGGGGGGGGAGCGAATAATAAAATGCGACAGTTAAACGTCCTTACCCTTACACTGTAATCCCGTCTATAATCGCTCTTCATTTGACTTTTTCCAAAACAGCAGCCTTGTCCTGGTTGTTTTGCGCATGCACAAACCTTGGCGTACCCGAGCGTAGTGTGGACCTCGTCGTGTCGCATCAGATAATATCTTTTGTGTATTGCATTTATGCGTCGTAGGTATATTTCATGAGTGAGGGGAGCCGGGACAGCCGAATGGTAGAGCGTTGCACATTCAATTCTCGGGTCGCGAGTTCGAATCCCGGCTGGGGCCAGATATTTTTCTCGTTGCCCCGTGTTTGATATCACCCATATATGGCGGGAAAAGGACGTTAGACTTCCAAACATCCACCCACCCCACCCTCACGAGTGAGAAGTAGCGAGAACTTAAACCCTGCAGACGCCACACTAAACTTGAAGTTCTCGTACGCACCCCTCAAGCGAGCGTTCTCGTCTTTCAGGTAGGTGTTCTCGGCCATCAGCACCCTCTGCTGCACCTCCAGCAAGGAGAGGCGCGCCCTGACGTCATCGACGTGCAGCGTGTCCCCGTCCAGCTTGGGGGTGTTCGGCGGGAGGCAGGCGGCTCCAGGCGAGTTGGGGTTTATACGGCAAGTGTAGTTGCCCCCGGCGACAGGGTTGGGCAGCATAAGGGTGAACACGCCGTTCACGGGATTCGTTCCCGGCAAAGACGGACCCGATGGAGTCTGTCCGACATTCAAATTCAAATCCAAACATACTTTTTTTGTTCATTTTTTGTTCATTAACCCTTTTATGCCGCCGTCGCAGGATTTCATGAATCGCATCAGTAGCCCCGCTGTCAAATTAGTTAAAACTGTTAAATCTAGACTTTCCAGTAGTTGGGGCAAAAAACCTCTCTGGGTGCAGTATAGGTTTTGATTCCTGTTTACAGCAGAGTGACGTGAAGAGATGTTATCTGTGAGTGAACCGAAACGCGGCTGGCAGTGAAAGGGTTAAAGGACAGGTATAAAATGGGAAAATCGCCTTTGGACTCACAGCTCGAAACAAAATAAGAATGCAAAATTAGCATGCTAAGCCAATAAAAACAAAAACAAAACCAAAAAAAAAAAAATGTTTTTTCATGTGCAGTAACTGAACAAAACCATTGGGGAGGCTGTTGCCACACAGCCGAGATTCACCCACTTCACGGGTGCGACTTTAAGGGTGCTTCCCTTGGTACGGCACACCTTGTGATGTGGATGATTACACGGCCGGTACCGCAGGTGCCGTAGTTCCCGGGCCTGGTTAACGCCGGGACAATTTATGACAGAAAGCGTGGAATGCGACCCTGCCCCGCAGTCCCAAACCACACGGACCTCCATAGCATCATCTTACCATCATCCTCATCTCCATCATCATGCATAATAAAAATTGCCCTCTGCTTTTGAGCCCTCCTTGGATTCCACCCATTACCTGGGAGGAACACCCCTGGAGCTGGCAAAAAGCTGAGACAGCAAAAAATAAAAAATAAAAAAAAATAAATAAAAAATAAAAAGTAAAAATTTAAAGAAATTTAATAAAAAGTAATAATAAGTTTTCATACGCTTGTTATGATGCTGCCCAAAACACACTCACTTCCCAAATGACCGAAGAAGGAGTAATGTCAGGACTGAGCCCGGTGCACGCCAGTCTGATGTGATACTGGCCTGTGTTGCTGTCATACGCCGGGATACTCTCCTGCAGCACGTGTACTGTGGCGGCAGTTGTGGCCGTGTCCTCTGAAATGCACCACAACCGCAATTTAATTTCATACGAAGAGAGGCTCATTTCCGGTTTCATTTCATCTAATTTCAACTGTTGTAATTTGAGCAAAGTAGATGGAAAACATGTTAAAGCTTTTAAAAAGAAGGTTTTGTAAGTTTTTTTTTCTTTCTTATATGTAAAACAGTTAGGGAAAAAATGCAGTAAGAAAATCAATTATGAACAAACAAACAAAAATGAACACGGGGGATCCTCCCCCAAAACAAAATAAATAAATAAATAAATAAATGAAATGAAATGAAAATGTAAATAAATAAATTAGCGCAAAAACCACGCAAAAACAACAACAACAACAACACTACAACCTCCACCCCTTCTCACCCCCCCCCCCCAAAAAAAAAGAAAAAAGAAAAAAAAAAGAAGTTTTTTTAAAAGTAAAAAAAAAGGTAAAAAAAAAGTAAAAAAAAAAGAAGTAAAAATGAATAAAATTAAAAATGAAAACCGCGGAAAAAAAGCACACACCCCAAAACAAACAAACCAAACAAACAGGAAAACACCCCAAACAAACCAAGCAACCCAGACGCACCAGTGACAACGTTCAGGTAGACGGTTGACGTGTAAGTAGTGTGGACCCCAGCCGAGCTACGGACGTTGACTTCCACCGTGTAGTTGCCACTGTCGCTGGCCGTCACGTGCTGCAGCACCAACCCCGTCTGGGGCACGTGCTGCACGCGGCTGGAGTAGGTGGGTGTCGGCAGGAAGTTCCCGGCTGTGTAGACGGCGATGAGCTGCTGGTCACAAAGCACGATTAAAATGAGGCATGTTAGGGAGTATGAGGACCTGAATTATCAAAATGAATTTCCCCCTCTTTTCCTGGGCCCGTATGTAAAGGTCGAGGTTAATTTCACCCACGGCAACGGGCCTAACCCAGACTAGGACAAAACAACAACAACAACAACAACAAAACCAACCAAGAAACAAAATTTAAAAAAAAAGGAGGCGAAGAAAGGAAGAAATAAATCCTTCTATAACGGCTTAGGCATCTTGCTGGAATGGACCCGCTTCCTGATTTAAAACAAAAAGCAACAGAATATTTAACCCTAGAGCTGGTTTAGTTCGAGGTTAGACTCTAACCCGCGGCCAAAATCCCTAACCTCGACTTCTACATGCGGAGCCTGGCAGTTTTAGGGTTGCTAGGGTGCATTTGACCGCAGAGTGTTTGCTTTTGGTGAAAAGAGGGATGTTCGATGTGTTGAAATATGGCAGCTTTGATTTGAGGGGTGACCTATTTTTGACCACATCCTTGGCCGTGTGTCAAGGCATGAATGACGGACTGCACAGTTCTGTGAATGGGGTTGTGAACGGCACCGCATGAGCAGACCGTGAAAATTGCGTTTTCGGGGCTTGATGTTTGGCATGCAGCTTGTAGATACGTCTTGCTTCTTGAAACCATTGTCTGTTTTGCTTGGAAAATCCGTTTTCAAGGACTTGCGCTATCTGGCATACTGTGGGAGCCAAAGAGTAGATATCAACTGTTATCTGTGACCTGCTGGGAACCGGCGTTGTACAACCATTTCATGTCGACGATGGTTTCCCCAGAACCCAAGGTGGCTTCCCACGAGAGGCTGGCGTCATCGTTGATACATGCGTAGACCGTGCCACCGTCGTGCAGGGTGCCGGTCCATTGGAGGCACTGCAACACTGATAAGGCCGTTGTATATGTTATATTGTATACTGCAACATCGAAAAAACAACAACAAAAAAAAACCAAAACAAACAAGCAAACAAACAAACAAAGAATACTGCAACCCTGCAGAGAAGAATTCATAATGCAACCCTGACAGGCTCAGTTGGAATGGTTCGCCCATTAGGGGGTGCAAATGTTTACCAGTCATGCACAGGAGGGGCAAATAAACTCCAGTCGTCCACTAACGGGGGCGACTGTATCCCCGCAACGCAGAAGGGGGTGCAAATGTACTCCGGGGTCTGGCGAGGTGAAGTCACGTGGCCGCTGACTTCGTTCTACGACTTTTAACTTGATGCCGAAATATCGACGGAATTGACTGGTATACATTTGCACCCCGTAACGGGCGAACTATACCAACTGAGCGACAGTACGTGGTGGAAAAGGACGTTTACCTCCCAACACCCTCAGCCTGTTATGAGAGATTATTGCCTGCACGAATTGTCTCCCTAGCCGCAGCAAGCACGCATTTTTCGTGGCAGAGCACAAGGTTGCCACGAAAACTGCGTGCTTACTGCGGTTCTGTGTATGCAAGGGAGAAAGTTATGCAGGCAATAATCTCTGAAACAGGCTGAAAATGTACTGTGCCTGTGAAAGCGACAGAACTCTCCGCTTCTGTGCACACTGTGAAATACCACCCTGACCACACAACTTGAAGTTGTTCAGAACTGTAAACTTTCCTTGTCGCCAAGCGTGTTCGTTCTATCCTTCTTAGTAATTAGTTGTCTCGGTTCAGGTCTCGGTTAGCCTGTTTCGCGTCATTACAGAAGCTAAACGTAGTGAAAGCCGATGATACAGAGTTGCTCTAGCATACTACAACCCTGACAAAGCCAGGCTGTATACTGCAACCCTGACATACACATAATAGTATTGTATACTGCAAGCCTGACAAAGTAAAACCCTGTACTGTATACGTTGACAAAAACATAATACATGTATTACTGTATACTGCAACCCTGACAAACATAATATTATTGTATACTGCAAGCCTGACAAAGTAAAACCCTGTACATGTAGCATAACCAGGACTTCCGGTGTGAAACGAAACAAAATAAAAGCCGAAATGCAGGCATTCGCTCACACAGTCCTTAAAAGAGAGTCCTAATAAAACCTTCAACAATACGTATTGGTTATTAAAACGCATATCGGTCATTCGTAAAAAAAAATTCAAACTTGCTTATTTTGGTAGTTTATGTCTTAAACGATAAAGAAACGGGGGATGAACCATAAAATACGCAAATTCGAAAGTTGTGTGTGTGTGTGTGTGTGTGTGTGTGTGTGTGTGTGTGTGTGTGTGTGTGTGTGTGTGTGTGTGTGTAAGCCAGGGGCAGCCCGTATATGAGAAATTAGATTTACTACTTGTGTGCGTGAATGAGGCTTCTGTTAGTGCAAGTTTTTTATTTGTTATTATAATGTCTTATTATTAATTATTTTACGGTGGCCTATAATTTCCCTCCTGGGATTAATAACATAATTTGAATTTGAATTGAATTTGAAATCGCTGTGAGATGACCGTTGAATGCGGCCGTTTTGACGTTGAAGCCACCTGTACTCATTCCCATGCACTAGAAGTGTGCAGTGTTCTAGAAGATTTGCCCGCATTTTACCGGTAAGGGTATCACGAAGGAGAGATAAGAAGGATCAAAGACGCCCTAGTTTAATTACGTCTAACTTGTTGAGCTCTGGATCAAGAACTTAATCACTAGGTAAGCTTTCGTTTTTACTTGTTTTATGAGTTCGGTGCCTGACATAGAAAGCGAGTGTTCTTTTTCAAAATCATTTTCACTTCATATTTTTATACTGGTATTTCAACTGTTTCTCTAAAGAGATACAACTTATCAGGAAGGACTAGATTTTACTGGCCTCAATAACAATTTCGGCTGATTAAAAAGAAACAAAAAACCACAAGATTTTGACGTTTCTCCAGATGATTCATCCTTCTACGCAGCACCCAATCTGACACTCAATCACAAAACTAGGGTATACAAGAATAATCCAAAGTACACCTTGGACAAGCTACAGGATTTACAGAAATCCGCTTGAATTTTTTGCTGCCCTTTTTTTTTTTTTTTGCCCCAGCCGCATTTTTTATGTTGTTTCCATAGTAATGGAAACAACATAATAGGACGGGCTAAAATTTCCACGTTCATAGGCAAGCATCTGTGGTACAAACGCACGTCACTGCCGATCTCCCGCAGAGACGATTATGCAAGTGTAACTCTGACAATGACGTAAGAAAACCTGCGTCATCGATGCTGGCATGTATGCTGTTCCGAACGCGCTTCTCCTCCTCACTGAGTGCCGTCTGTGCGGATGTGTGTGCGTGTGTGCGTGTGTGCGTGTGTGAATTGTGTCCGGGCCCGTTTCTTCGAAGATACTTAACCGAATGGCTTCAAATTTGGGGTATCCAAATTTATCAAAATGTTACATTAGACGATTCAAGCGTGTGATGATTGCTTAAGTGATTTGGGAGTTATCGCCCTTTTGAGACAAGTTTGGTTGTCTTTCGTGTACAGGCGTAATATTTATTTAAATCACTCAATTTTTTGGCAGTAGATAGCTTGAATACGGACTCTGAATTGATTCACTACTAGAAAATGGTCGCTCTTATAGTTTTTCATGTAAACCGAGCCTGAGTTGACATTGCATGTGAACCCAGTTCAGATGCCTATTTCTCCGAAATACTGAACCGATCGATTTCAAATTTGGGTTTCTAAATGAATCAAGATTGTTGAATAGAAGGCCCGATCCAGGTACGATTGCACACATGATTTGCGAGTTATCGCCCTTTTCAAAAAAAGTGGCTTTCTGGCGTTTAAAGGCGTAATATTTACCTAAACCACTCCATTTTTGGGACATAGATAGCATGAATACGGACTCTCAACTGAGTGAATTTTGGAGGTTGTCGCTTTTGTACTTTTGGCGTAAACCGTACCTGATGAAAGTGCTGGTGAACACACTTTAGATCTCAAAATCGCTCCTACTATACATAGATAATGAGCCTGGGGTGCCATAAAAAATATACAAAAAAATTAGAAAAATTCACTGCAGCCGTTGTCGTCAGTTGACTCGAAAATTTGTACTCGAAGCACATTTCCTTTACACAAGCCACACGCCTCACAAACATCGCAGAAAAGGCACACGCGCACTGACGCAAAACTGTATCAGCGTCAGTTTGCCGACGTCATGTTTGATTGACGTGGGGGTGTGTCGTCACTTTTCGGAAGTTCTCTATTTGTAGACGGGGAAAGCGGGAGTTTCATTGATGTAGTGAGCTTTGTTTTTCCCACTGACTCTCACTCAATAGCATAGTAGAGTGAGAGAACACCACATAGGTCTCAATGGAGCACATGCACAAACGCGGCTCGCGCAAGTCTGCGTGCGTGCGTGCGTGCGTGCGTGCGCGCGCGCGTATGTCTGTGTGTGTCTGTGTGCGCGCGCGCGCAGCAGACATAACACATAGTGAAAAAACGTTCGCCGCGCAGACTTGTCTGTTAAACACATTGAGCCGGTATAAATTCGATCTTTACACTGCGCAGCAGCAACACTTCAATTTTCATGGGGCTGCTTTCATTGCAAGAATTGTATCCGAGTCAAAGTTATTACGTCAAATGTATTATGCGTCATCCCAATGAGGAAAACGTCATAGATTTCAAAGAAAACAACTTGACGTCTCTCTTCCAAAACCAAGATTGGTCTGACAAGCCCGGTCAGTTGTTTCCATTCAGAGAGAGAGAGAGAGAGAGAGAGAGAGAGAGAGAGAGAGAGAGATGTGTAGTGTGTGTAGTGTGTGTGTGTGTGTGTGTGTGTGTGTGTGTGTGTGTGTGTGTGTGTGTGTGTGTGTGTGTGTGTGTCCTCCCGAATACATGGCATTACAAAAGAACGACCGTGACGACAGCAGGTGATTAAATGGAAACAACATATTGGGCTGGTCAGTGGCCATCTTGTTCTTTTTTTGTTTTGTTTTGTCTGTTTTTTCCTCACAGAAAAAGTAAAGTAAACTAAAGTAAGAATATCATCGGTTCATAGTAGCAGATAAATATTGCAGGAAAACGGAAAACATAACCATACGTACTCCTCTCATACCATTATTGTTTTATGTAGTCAGTTTGACATGTCTGCACCCTCAGGGGGTTCACCAGTAGAACATGGGTTAATTAACCCATCTGTACCCATTTTGGGACGTTATACAACAGCGCATCTGCACAAATACGATTTTGAAAACTACCAATTTTGCTGGATGAAGAACATTATAAAGTTCAATGTCCAGGAATGTGTTTTGGGGCTTTTCGAGGCCTCATTATTTCGCTTGGTTGAGCTGGAAAGCCGGCTGGAATCTCCCTCCCACCCCCACCCCCAAACAAACACACCCCGCCCCACATCAAATAAGTTGACTTAGAGTCTTACCTATCCGCACTTGGAAACCTCAAAGGAAGAAGTGAGAGTGTGTACGGCTCCTCAACCCACCTCTGTGCCTTCATTCACCGAACAGTTTGACTTCAAGTATGGGGTACCTACCTGGCAAAAGTGCAGAAAACGCCAACAATGACCACGCTGCAGACATTATGACCAAACTGCTGATGTGGGTTATGTGCACGCCAGACTTTTCCCCCCAGCCAACACTACTGTGCTTTTTACGGAGCCAAAATTTCCGTTGCACCCAAAGCTTTGTCTCCAGTGAGATAAGACCTGAGCAAAGTGGGTTATGTGTCAACGGTGTTCCGGCGTCGTATATATTGTAGGGAATAGTACTGATCGAGCGATCTCGTTCGTGACTTGGTACACAATAGACTAGCATCTCAAAAAGCTTACCTCTCTCTCTCTCTATCTCATAGATTATAGACTTTTCTTCCTTTGCTCATATTCTCGTAATTTAGCAACGGCATATTCGAACACGGTATTTCTACCGTTGGAAAATAAAGATTATTGTCATTGTCATTGTCATTGTCACTGTCATTGTCATTCTCTCCCTCCCTCTCTCTCTCTCTCTCGGTCCTCGGTGACGGCGGAGGCCCGGGTCCTCCTCAGTATGAGACTACGTAGGCTGTGGTTATGTCAATACTCGACAACGTTATGCCCGGTACTACTAGATACTCGGTGTCCCTGGTACTATTAACTAATCTTTGCAAATTTTTCTTTGTAAAGAACTTTTTTTGCTTTTCACAAAGCCTCGTTTTCATTGAAGTGCTGGCCAGCATGGGCGATTGCGAGGCATTTTGGTGGCGGTTTTGTCAGACGTAGAATATTCGGGCAGTGTACACCAACCGTCTGGTTCTAACTGTTAGTGTACAAGGAATATGTTAAAACCACTGGCCACAAATCGTTATCTATTCTCTGCACCTAGAGATTACCTGTGACCGTGTCCTAGAACGATATACGGGTCAGTATGCGCAAAGTGACGAATACAGTCGTGTCCAAATTCTAACTGAGCCCGATAAATCCGACTCATACCTGAGGGGGCCTACGTATTGCGCATCAAAGAGCATGTGATTTTGTTTTGTTGTTGTTGTTTTTGCCGGGCTGAACCTTGAAAGAGTGTCATGCACATGCCGGTCGAATCCGGTCTGATTTTTGTCTGTTTTATTGATGTGTTGAATCTTAAATTATTTATTTTAATAATAATAATAATAATAATAATAATAATAATAATGGGTATTTAAGGGACGCTCTCCCTCCCGCAGGAGCTCAGGGCGCCTTACAGTCAACACGCACTCACTCACACAGAAACGGAAACACACGCAACATTCCTTCATACATACAGTTAACTACAAACACATAATGTGCAGCATCATACACGGTCTCCGCTGCCCCCGGCACACACACACACACACACACACACACACACACACACACACACACACACACACACACACACACACACACACACACACACACACACACACGACCAGCAAGATGATGATGTGGCGACAGCTATTGGTTAGGGGCAGTGAAGAGATGGGTTTTCAGATTTTGCTTGAAGGATGGTTTTGTGTCTGCATATATATCTGATTGATGCTGGGAGATCATTCCAGCAAGTCGGACACTGGTATGAAAAACTACGCTGACCAAAGGTCTTTGTTCTGACTTGAGGGATACGGAGTTTTGATAACACTGCATCTCTTTTTAACGCTGTGAATCCAAAGGTAATTTATTGTCCATTAATTGTTGCACATAACATGGAAATTATTAGTATTAGTTCGGCTAGTCGAGTTGATTACCACTCCTACACTGACACCGGGGAGCCGTGGTGACCGGATGGAAGAGCGCTGGACTTCTAATACTCGGGTCGTGGGTTCGTATCCCGGCTGGGGCCAAATATTTGTGCTGGCTTTTTTTTTATCGTTGCCCCGTCTTTGAGTGATATCACCCGTGTGTGGTGGTAAAGGATGTTAAACCCCGGAACACCCACCCCAAACACCCACCCTACACTGACGCCATCATCATATCATAATTATGTCTGTCGGTAGCTGCCTTGGAGCACCCCGTGATGACACCAATTTTGGCCATTCTTTTTACCGCATAAACCGCAAGAAAATCGCACACAACTATAAACAACGAAAACAGAAACCGTCTCTAAGGGAGATCACTCCAACAAAATCTGGTAACAGCTAGGAATTGTGGAACAGAACGAAGATTTCGCCCGCAACTGACTGTTACGACTGTTGCTGTAGTGCGGGGACTGACATCTAGTGACGACGCTGTATTAGTTGTAATACTGGTAGAATGAGTTATTTTAAAGCGTTGGTCTTCTTCTTCTTCTTTCTCTTCTTCTTCTTCCACTAATTAGTTGGGCTAATAGAGCGTTCGTTCGTGCGTGCGTGCCGTGTGTGTGTGTGTGTGTGTGTGTGTGTGTGTGTGTGTGTGTGTGTGTGTGTGTGTGTGTGTGTGTGTGTGTGTCATACATGGATGTTCTAATCAGAGTCTTTATCTAATGCTTTCAAGTTGTTTGTTGCTTTTGTGCATTTCTACGGCCTTATGATTTTCCCTTTTGAGATTAATAAAGAACGTGCCCGTGTCACCCCGCGCGCGCTGAGCCCCGCCCATTACCAACCCCGCCACGCCCACTCCTGCAGCTGCTCCCCTTCACCCTCCCACAGACACACACACCCCTTTCTCCCACCTCCATCGCTCTTCTTAGCTATATGATAATATGTTACTGTAGTTAGCAGCAGACGGAAAGAGTTGCACATGCGTCTTTACCTTCACGAGAAGCTGTTTGTGCATTAACCTGGCAACCAGCTTTACAGTCTTCGGCGCAGATACCTGAAGCAAACTATTCACTATGTATCGACGCTGTCGGAAACTGATGCCCTGTGTAGTTCTGTTTACTATCTGTGCAGTCGGGATCTGGCTGCGTATGTCTCGCGTGACGCAGCGCAGATATATCTTGCAGAATGTTCGAAATGTCCAAAGTCTGGTTTGTCCTGGAAATCAATCAATACAGCATCAGGTGAGCGTTTAACTTTATTGTCATAGAAATGGACTTAGGACGGACGAGGAATTCATTTTGCTTTCGTTTAGTTTCATGCCAAAGTTGTGACTTTAAATGCCGTCATCGGGTTGAGGTCTGTTCACAGACGTAAAGAGATAGACGCACCGCCGCACGCTGCCACCGCTGCTTGCGAGTGTCCCTATCGCGGGATTCGCGGCCATCTTACTAATACCAGAACTCAGAGGCTCTGTGTATAGGACGTCTCGTTCGAAATACAAAGTTCTTTAGAAAGACGTCATCAGAAATGTGACGTGAGATAAAGCGGACCAATACTATGCGCGCTATGTAAACAGCTGATAGCGTCTGGCCAATGCTATGCGCGCTATGGCTACGTTACACAGATGCAAATCTGGAGGAAAACGCTATAATATTCCTCTTACACATAACGCTGCAGATGACACCCTAGAAATGCTTTAAAATTCACCAAAAAATTCACAAAAATCAGGCAGCCATAGACTCATGCGTAGAGGAAATTTAAACAAATTCCAATATTCCGTTTTTTGGCAATGTTGGCAGCGACCTCATACCCCCTCATTCCACGGTCGTCTGCTGGCTCCTGTGCCAGCCGCGCATGAATACAAATAGTCCACAAGCCAGCCTCATTTTTCCCTAATTTTACTATTACCTGGCATGAAACTTGTTTACAAAGCCAACAAAAAGCACCAGATTGCCATATTTTACTATGCACACAAATTTTAAAAGGGGCAAAGATTTTAGACTATATTTAGCCGAGTCCTTACTACATGCCCCGGAAGCTAATACCGTCGCGTAGCCTATGTAAACAGCTGGCACTTCCAGGTACTAGCAACATGGCGCGCGGCGGCGTCACTTTTCCGGCACCGCGGTGTGTCTATCTCTATACGTCTGTTGGTCTGTTTAACGAACAAAATACCCCCCCCCCCCCCCCCCCATTTAATGGCCAGTGTGAGCAGGCTAAGTGTTAAGGGTTTTCACTGACGTTAGCCGTTGTACTGACGTGAAACAGGCTAATCGAGACTTGAGCTGAGGCAATGGTCGGTGACAAGAAAAGAGGACAGTTCTGAACACTTGAACTTTGTGTCATTTTACAGTGTGCCAGTGCACAGGAGCGACCCGGTTCATTTTCAGCCGGTCTCAGAGACTATTGTCCGCATGCGTTGTCTCCCTTGCCGCAGCACGCCTGCAGTTTTCGTGGCAGAGCACAGAGTTGCCACGAAAAATGCACGCTTGCTGCGGTTTTGTAGTATACAAGTTAGACAACTCATGCGGACAATAGTCTTTGAGTCAGGCTGAAAATACACTTTGCCGGTGGTAGACTCTGCTAAAAAAGCTCAGAACTGTTTTTGAGCACAGACTTCTACACCACTGGGACGAGGCCGAACGTCCGCGCGCTTTCTTGGGCCGCCTGTAAAATTCAGGGTTAGGGAGTTTAGCCCCGGGTTAGAGTCTAACCTCGAACCAAACTAACTCTACGGTGTTTTTTTTTTTGTTTTTTTTTTAATCAGGGAGCGGGTCCATTCCACCATGGTGCCTAAGCCGTTATAGAAGGATTTTTTCTTTCTTCGCTTCCTTTTTTATTTAATTTTGTTTTGGGGTTTCTTTTGTCCTAGCCTGGGTTGGGCCCGTAGCCGTGGGTTAAATTAACCTCGAGATTTACATACGGCACTGGTTACGGGCAGCGCACAGGCTGCCTCAGTTTTGAGGAAGGTTGTTCAGGCTGCTTCCTAAGCTGTCCCGGTGTCATTGTTCATACCTGTCCGCTTCATGTCGTCGCCAGAGTAGAGAGGTGTTGCGGATCGTGCGACCTGGGGAGAACATCCAGGTGGGACAGCTGGAAGTGCATGTGATGAGCGCCGTGTACAGACACGACTACCCGCTGCCCGGCGCCTTTAACCTGGTCCTCGTGAGCTGGGCGGACTCGGACAGCTACCAACACAAAACATTCGTCTGCTGCCTGACAAAGTCCAGGGGTGCTGGTCAGCCGGTTCAAGCGCCTGCCAGACGTTTGTTCATGAACCGTCATCCTTGGCTATCCATGCGTTTGGCCCTCTACGGCTGCAGTGTAGCGGACAGCACAGCAGGTAAAAGCCTTTATTTTTGTGTGTGTGTGTGGGGGGGGGGGGGATTTCACCTGGCTGAATCTCCCTCTTTCTCGCTGAGTCTCTCTCTCTCTCATGCAGACTTCTTTTTTCGTTTTTTTTTTTAACAGATGGGTAATATACAGTGTACACTGGTGCCTGCGAGTAACTTATAATGCTTGGTTACCGTGGAATGCCTCACCAACATGACAAATGAATGGTGTAGTGTTGCAGACTCGCTAATGGATGCCACTAATTTGTCTCTTGCATCATTTGTATAGGTGTTTGATGTCTGTGATTGCTCGCCTGCAGTGCTCCAAGCACTCTTGTCTTGCCGGGGATCACATTTTGCTGAAGTGGGGCGGTCGGCGGTCTAGTGGTTAAGAGACTTGTCACCAGTGCGAGATGTCAGGGGTTGGAGTCCCACTCGGGGCAAAGAATTTTTCCTTCTCGTATGTGGCACCGTTCATTCGGGCCGATCGTCGGCGGTTCTCCCCGGGTACTCCGGCTTCCTCCCCCCTCTGCTTTGGAAATGTTCGGCCCAGCAAATTTGAAAAATAAGTGCAATTCTAAATTCCGAAGCTGTAATTAGCAATTTTGTGGCCAACCACTGTCAATGTCACAGCGGGGAACTGTTTCCGTTGACTGTATAACTGGATCTGTTTGTGTAACAGGTTCACCAGAGTTTAGGATACACTGAGCTAGTTCGGGTAACCCATGAGTGATCGGTGAAGTCACATCCTGGATTTCAGGAGAAGGGGAGACCATGACTAGGATACAGCAAACCAGAGGCTCCCCAGTCTGACTGGACTGAATCGTGACCATACTGTGTACGGCAAGAGGCCAGCTAAAATCTGAAATTATCATAGGTCAGTAACGTTGAGAACTCGTCTTGGGCTCTCTGTGTTTCCGCTTAGGGTCCTCCTGATTACGTCAGGTAGGCCGATTAAAAGCCCTCAGATAAGACCATTTTGTAATGAACAAAGTTAAATGCAGATTGAACTGTGCAACAGTATTAACAGTAACCAACGTTTCTCTAGACGCATTCCAGTTCGTGACCTTCGCCGAAGCCTCATGTGACGCCAATACAACGCTAGCGCGCGAAATAGCATTCCCGGCCAATGGTAGCAACAGATTCGCCGCGTGCGTCCGACCTGTGTACGGTGACCTTGACCCCGTGCAGCTTGTAGAGTGGATGGAGATGGCGAGGATTGTCGGCGTGGACGTGGTGCAAGTGTTCTACCACATCTTGAGCAAGAGGACACTCGATGTCTTTCTGTACTACGAGAGCACTGGATTTGTCATCCTTTCCCCGACCACGCCAGCCGTCAAGAAAGGTGGCGTGTATTCTGGATACCGGGACTGATTGGCATACCAGTTTTTGTTTTATATCATTTTTTTTTGTTTTACACGTTGGTTGGTTGGTTAGTTGGTTCGTTGGTTGGTTAATTGAAGATTCTAAGTCTTTCCACTATATTCGGGTGGTATCAAAAACAGGACAACGAGAGAATTAAGCCAATACAAATGTTTGGCCCCAGCTCACGACCCGAGCATTGAAAGTCTAACGCTCTACCATTCGGCCATCCCGGCTCCCGACACTGTTGTTTCTACATTATAATAAATATAAGAAAAACAGAAAGGTGGTCGCTTTTAGGTTTTACGGATTTTGTCAACTGCCCAAGGTAGATGAGTTATTTTGGAGTTGGGTGCAATTTGTTTTTCAGTACGGTGTGCTGTCCGAATGAAAGAACCCATTTTGAACAAATGTAACAACATGTAGCACACAACATTCCACGTAATGGCAACAAGAATGGCTTGACTTTGACCATACGCTATCTGGTTATGTTTTGTTTTGTTTTGGTTTGGTTTGGTTTGGGGGTTTTTTTTACAGTTTTTTTTCTTTTCTTTGTATCTTTGTTTTTGCTTCGTTGTGTGCGTGCGTGCGTGTGTGTGCGTGCGTGCGTGTGTGTGCGTGCGTGCGTGCGTGTGTGTGTGTGTGTGTGTGTGTGTGTGTGTGTGTGTGTGTAACTAATATTGGGCTGGAGATATACGGGCGGGTTTGACCTCAGACCGGAACGTCACCTAGATCTCCTTGACTCGACATCGCAGGTTATCCCCCTAGAGGGTTTTCCCGGCCACGCTGGACTCCTAGACAGGACTTCGAGGCGTGGATGGACGGCTGGGTCACCTTAAACGACTGCGTGCACCGCTTGTCCCGCTACGACTTTGTCGCAATCCTGGATTTCGATGAGCTGCTTGTCCCGTCTTCACCATACAACACAGTCTTAGAGGTCGCTCAGGTATTACCAAGCAAAGATAACAGGAGTGAGTGAGTGAGTGAGTTTGGGGGTTTACAACAAGAACAAGAACAAGAACAACACACACACACACACACACACACACACACACACACACACACACACACACACACACTCACACACACACACAAAACGACGGTCGCATTATTTCTGACTACAGCTGAATAAATTATATAGAAAAGCTCTTTCACTTTGCGCATCACAATCATGGTACACGTGCTGGCCAGGACAACAGAGATACCCCATGAATACCTTGTGAACAGGTGGCGGACAAACAAAACGTCCCCTATGAAAACAGCACGGTTTCAGGGCTGTCCTCTACGCATGTTTTGATGTGACGCGCACGAGCTGCATGCCTGGCACGTGTAGAGACGTAGGCAACCTACATAATAATAATAATAATGATAATAAATTTATACAGCGCGAAATCCCCACCATTGTGGGCTGCAAGCGCTTTACAAAGCGACATTCAAGTTGAGGAACAAAGATATAACTATAATATATAATTATGTACATGAATATAATTCATGTATATAATTATATATTATAGTTATATCATGAATATAATTCATGTATATAATTATATATTATAGTTATATCATGAATATAATTCATGTATATAATTATATATTATAGTTATATCATGAATATAATTCATGTATATAATTATATATTATAGTTATATCATGAATATAATTCATGTATATAATTATATATTATAGTTATATCATGAATATAATTCATGTATATAATTATATATTATAGTTATATCATGAATATAATTCATGTATATAATTATATATTATAGTTATATCATGAATATAATTCATGTATATAATTATATATTATAGTTATATCATGAATATAATTCATGTATATAATTATATATTATAGTTATATCATGAATATAATTCATGTATATAATTATATATTATAGTTATATCATGAATATAATTCATGTATATAATTATATATTATAGTTATATCATGAATATAATTCATGTATATAATTATATATTATAGTTATATCATGAATATAATTCATGTATATAATTATATATTATAGTTATATCATGAATATAATTCATGTATATAATTATATATTATAGTTATATCATGAATATAATTCATGTATATAATTATATATTATAGTTATATCATGAATATAATTCATGTATATAATTATATATTATAGTTATATCATGAATATAATTCATGTATATAATTATATATTATAGTTATATCATGAATATAATTCATGTATATAATTATATATTATAGTTATATCATGAATATAATTCATGTATATAATTATATATTATAGTTATATCATGAATATAATTCATGTATATAATTATATATTATAGTTATATCATGAATATAATTCATGTATATAATTATATATTATAGTTATATCATGAATATAATTCATGTATATAATTATATATTATAGTTATATCATGAATATAATTCATGTATATAATTATATATTATAGTTATATCATGAATATAATTCATGTATATAATTATATATTATAGTTATATCATGAATATAATTCATGTATATAATTATATATTATAGTTATATCATGAATATAATTCATGTATATAATTATATATTATAGTTATATCATGAATATAATTCATGTATATAATTATATATTATAGTTATATCATGAATATAATTCATGTATATAATTATATATTATAGTTATATCATGAATATAATTCATGTATATAATTATATATTATAGTTATATCATGAATATAATTCATGTATATAATTATATATTATAGTTATATCATGAATATAATTCATGTATATAATTATATATTATAGTTATATCATGAATATAATTCATGTATATAATTATATATTATAGTTATATCATGAATATAATTCATGTATATAATTATATATTATAGTTATATCATGAATATAATTCATGTATATAATTATATATTATAGTTATATCATGAATATAATTCATGTATATAATTATATATTATAGTTATATCATGAATATAATTCATGTATATAATTATATATTATAGTTATATCATGAATATAATTCATGTATATAATTATATATTATAGTTATATCATGAATATAATTCATGTATTATTTTTCTTGAGTTGGAATTTCGTTCATAATTATGTCAGCTGTCCATATATTTGCATTAGAAGTTTAACACACGAACACAACATTCTTTGAATTTTAATGCGAATCGTCTGTCCTCTGGTCAAATCCATATTACTTGGCCGACACCTGTGCTATATTGATTTGAAATGCACTGAACCATGGAACGTCGACGCCTCTTCTGATGTTTTTTCTTGTCAAATCTATATTACTATTTTGCTGACACCTGTCCTAAATTGATTTCAGACGAAGCATGATAACGTCTACTTGAAATGAATTCCGTGACTGTTGTGGAGGCGGATCAGCGCTAGGATGCATTTTCACGCATCAATGGAATGTATAAATTTAGACAACCAGAATGGCAGATCGTAACGAAAGATTTAAATCTGGCTCAACTGAACAGAGGTGCCACTAAAGCGACTTCACCACACTTCAGTCCATTGAAAGCAAAGAAAACATCTTGTCCTATGAGGGTGGGGTGGGGTGGGTGTTTGGGGGTTTAACGTCCTTTTCCACCACATACGGGTGATATCAAAGACGGGGCAACGATGAAAAAGCCAGCACAAATATTTGGCTCCAGCCGAGATACGAACTCACGACCCGAGCATTAGAAGTCCAACGCTCTACCATTCGGCCAGCCCGGCTCCCTCTTGGAGGGGAGGCTGTTGTCACACAGCCGAGATTCACCCACTTCACGGGTTTGACTTTGGGTGTGCTTCCCTTGGCACGACACGTCTTATGATGTGGATGATTACACGGTCGGCAGGTGCCGTAGTTCCCGGGCCTGGTTAACGCCTGGATAAATGGCAGGAAGCGTGGAATGCGGCCCTGCCCCGCAGTCCCAAACCACACGCAGCATCATCTCACCGCCATCCTCATCTCCATCATCATGCACAATGAAAAATTGCCCCAGCTTTCGAGCCCTCCGTTGATTCCAGCCATGACCTGGGAGGAACACCACTGGAGCTGGCAAAAGAGTTGGGGCAGTAAAAAACAAAACAAAACAAAACAAAACAAAACAACAACAATAAAACAACATCACATACTTTTTTCCTCTCTAATCTGCTTTTCTTTTTTCCGGTTTCATTTCTTTTTTGTGTGCAGGCTGCAGCACATCGGTACCCTCAGGCCGCTGCCTTTTTCATTCACACTTACGTCGTTCCCATCGACGGACCGCCTACCAACAACCGATCGCTGATTTCGTTTTTGCGGCACCTGGAACACAGCGTGAGCAACAAGCTGGATGACTATGGATGGGGTGCCAGTTCACCGAAGATTGTCGTCCGGCCAACACGGGTTACCTCCCTTACGACCCGCACGGTGTTACCGGCCAAGAACTATATAAGGTCAAGGACTAGCGGAGTAGCACACGCTAGATTTTTGTTTTGTTTTGTTTTGTTTCGAGCAAGAGCTAAATAAAGAGGAGAGTTTTCCACGAGCTGTTAACGGTGAATTTTCGCCGGAGTGGCCTGCTTTCTCTTGTTTGCCGAGTACCATCCCAATTATCGCGGCCCCGGGAAATTGCGAGATTGGTTATTCAGTCAGTACATTATTTAAATTCGAATTCAAAAATACTTCTTTGTCCACTGAGTGACGGAAATGCCAAACGCTCTCTACCCGACTGTACAGAATGCAAAGCCAACTCAGTCACAGTTACAGAGTTTTCAGCGTCCTTGAAACCCCTATAAAAGCCTAGGGCAGCCTGATTTCACAGGCCAGTTTGCGTTTTGACATTGAGCGAGAAAGATCGCAGTGGCTAGTCTTCTCGTGCAGCACACAACATCACACAACAAGACACTTTAGCGATGTGTCTCGCTCACTGGTCAAAAGCACAATGAAGTCACCGCAAACTCACGATCTGGTTTTATACGGATCTCCGAAGCGCTGAAAACTGTGCAACTGTGACAAGAGTTGCCTGCATTATGCACAGTCGCAGGAGTCGGAGTTAAAATTTAAAAAGAATGGTGAAAACAAACACATTGTTTGCGGCTTTTTTTTATATAGATTGTAGACTTTTAAGGCGATGCTTGCAGAGGAATACGGACCCTGACAAATGTTCTCTGTTTCCAGCAAGAACCTTCCGGACTCCAGCTACAAGTTCCTGCACTACAGACGGTGCCAGCTTGGCAAGTCAAAACTGTGGCGCGGTTGTGACATAGACCGTGTCCGCGACAGCGACATCCTGAGGTTCGAACCTCAGTGGCTACAAGCTCTGAGTCAGCTTCCATTAGCACGGCTTGGCTTTACACACAAGCACGCAGCTGGCATAACCAGAGCAGCTGATGCCGCCAGAGTGAGCAACAGGCCGTGACTTGCGCCATGCACGTGATCCGTGGACGGCTACGATACGTAATATTGATCTTTCTACAACGTTGTGTACCACCAGACGCGTTTAGTTAGCGCAGCCCCTACGCGGAAAAGGCTACGAACCGTTCAGTAACGCGTAGAAACAGGTAGAACGCAACTCTGTACCATCGGGCTTACTACGTTTATCCTCTGCACTGACCCGAAATCGGCTAGCCGAGACCTGCGCCGAGACAAGCGATACCCATGAAGGAAAAAAAAAAACCACAAAAATACTCGGTGATTGGACAGTTCTGAACAACTTTGTGGTCAACGTGGTATTTCACCCGGGAGCGGTGAGTTCTGTCGCATTCACCAGCACGGTACATTTTCAGCCTGTTTCAGAGATTATTGCCTGCATGTGTACTCCCTCGTATATATACACAGAACCGCAGCTTGCATGCATTTTTCGTGGTCATACTTTGTGCTCTGCCACGAAAAATGCGTGCTTGATGCGGCAAGGGAGACAACCCATGCAGGCAGGTCTCGGCTGGCCGATTTCGAGTCAGTGCAGAGGGTAAGAGCGAAGTGAAGCCCGATGGTACAGAGTTGGGTAGCCCGTGGCTTTGGAAAGCTAGCACCCCGCAGAGGTCCTACCTTTTCCGCGTAGGGGTTAGATTTTTGCTAATTGAACCTGCCTCAAGTTGGTTGGTTGTTTATGGGTTTAATGTTCTTTTCCACCACAAACGAGTGATATCAAAGACGGGGTAACGAGGACAAAGCCAGCACAAACCTTTGACTCAAATCCAGGACTCACGACCCGAGCATTAATTTGAAGTCCAACAGTCTGAGGGCTTCGCTGTCCCGGCTCCCAAGTGTACCACACTAGGGGTTACCTACTTTAGCCAAACATTTCACTGGAGACCTACGTTCTGTTCACAGAATTGAAACGATTGCTACAATACCAGCACTGTAAACGCGTGAAGTCATCTTTTGTGGAAATAAACTTGCAGTTTTACGTATAACGTATTTACTCACTTCTTGGCAATTGGCATCATCATGGCATGGCAAGTTAGTTAGTTAGTTAGTTAGTTAGTTAGTTAAGGCCTTACGCCGAGTGAGGGCCGATTTTAGAAAATGAGGACTCTGATTTGCTCAGTCTAATCTGCTTCCTCATTTTTAAAAGATGTGTTGCAGGCGTAATCTGTACCAAACTTACACACACACACACACACACACACACACACACACACACACACACAGAGAGAGAGAGAGAGAGCACAGACGTAAAGAGATAGACGCACCGCCGCACGCTGCCACCGCTGCTTGCGAGTGTCGCTACTGCGGCCATCTTACTAATACCAGAACTCAGAGGCTCTGTGTATAGGACGCCTCGTTCGAAATACAAAGTTCTTTAGAAAGACGTCATCAGAAATGTGACGTAAGATAAAGCGGACCAATGCTATGCGCGCTATGTAAACAGCTGATAGCCTCTGGCCAATGCTATGCGCGCTATGTAAACAGCTGGCACTTCTAGGTACTAGCAACATGGCGCGCGGCGGCGTCACTTTTACGGCACCACGGTGCGTCTATCTCTATACGTCTGTGGCTGGTGACCATATGGTTATTCCCGTCCTGCACCGGAGAGTTCACGTCCGTTTTACTAGCGTCGTTTTGGTCCTTTCCAGTGTCGATGTGCAGTTTGTACAATCACGTGCTAATAGTCTTCCCACAAGAAACGATCATCGCCCAGAAGCTGTGCCAAACGCCGGTTGAACGGGCGATAGAAATCATCGAGAAGAGACTTGGTCGCTGGAAGTATTGGTCCGAACGTCTGAGACAGTCTTCCCACGTTTGCTTCTTTTGCAGACTCTATCTCGGCCATTGTGTCCTCGCTTACAAGGTCTGAAAACAACATAATGGTCATTCGTGAATTCATTTTAGGGTCATCTGATCTAGTGTACTTCGTACAAGCAGCAAAGGGAGACAACAGCGACAAGAACGTCGCCAAACACCAGGAGTCCGAACAACAACAATGATCCAACACTGCTATGTTGAAGTGACAATTTAATGTGCAAATAACATCATCATGTCGTCGTCGTCGCTTCCTCAAGCTTGCTACTGTACTTATATGACGCGCAGTAACCGCAGATGCGGCTGTTTTACTGCGACGCGTCATAAAAAAAATCCGATGCTGTAGCACATACCACATCTGCGTTCAATGGAAACTACAAAAGGTACACTGTCGTCACGTCGCACTGTGTTTTTACAGCGAGCAAAGATAGCAGACGCATCTTGTACACGGCAATGGTTGATATTTCCGTAATTGGTGGGTTTCGTAGAGCATTTGGGTCACACTGATTTGTATGGGTAGTGTACATCTTACTAGTTTTACAAAAGCTGATAAACAACGCTAACTACTGTACTTAATTTTTGTTGTGTATGTGGCAGGCATGAGAGGTCAGCGCATCTGCTGTCTGTCAGGCTGTTGGTTTTTGTTGTTGTTTTGTTTTGTTGTTTTCTGTTTCTTTGTTTGTTTGGTTGGTTGGGTTTTTTTTTTTTTTTTGGGTTGTTGGTTTTTTTTTTTGTTTTGTTTTTTGGCGGGGGGGGGGGGGGGGGGGGGGTTGCTGCCCAAACTCTTCGCCAGCTCCAGTGGTGTCCCACCCGGATCATTGGTGGAATCCACGGAGGGCTCGGAAGTTGGGGTAATTTTTATTATGCATAATGATGGAGATGAGGGCGATGGTAAGATGGTGCTTCGGAGGTTCGTGTGGTTTGGGAGTGCAGAACAGGACCGCATTCCATGCTTCCTGTCATGAATATTCCGGCAGTAACCAGGCCCGGGAACTACGGCACCTGCGGTTCCGGCCGTGTAATCATCCACATCATAAGGTTTGTCATACTAAGGGAAGCACCCCCAAAGTCGCACCCGTGAAGTGGGTGAATCTCGGCTGTGCAACAGCCTTTTCCCACTGGGCTCATAGCACACCCGCTCTGGGTAGGAGTCGACCAAGGAAGGAAAAATCCCGCTTGCCTCAGCTGGGACTCGAACCCGGGTCTCCCGGTCCATGGTCCGAAGTGCTAACCACTACACTACCGGGCCTACACCACAGTACGTAAGTTAGCAGGCGCAACGACGGTGATGTGGGCACATGGGTTTTTGACGTGAGCTCGCAGTTAGCAGCAGACTTACCTAGTTTCAGAAACTCAAATATCTTCGTCATTTCCCCTGTGACGTTGGCAGAGAGATCTTCCAATCGTACAAAATACATTTGGTCACGTGGGAAGCGAAGCAGCCAATCTTGGATGTACACGTAGTAGATCCCAACAATAGGCCTGCAACTCTACAAAAGCAGACAGCAGTTCTCAGACGTATATTCCAAGATGTTCTGTAGACTGAATTTATCACACTTACTATTGTATTGACGATTTTCATTCGGAGAATTTCATTCTCGTTCGCTTCATGTGTCACTAATAACCGTTCTAACAAGCGAATCAACAATTTATAAATCTAAAGAATGTTGTTTGTCATAATGCTGTTAACTCTTTGACAAGTTCACACTCTTGTTGTCAGCCACGGGTCTAAGACACTAGAATTAGTAGAAAGGCAGAAGCCCCCTTGGCTCACTTGTGAAAAGGATCAAGGTTATTCAAAAGGGTACGTTTGTAAAGGTCTAATCGCTGTCTATCATCATGCCAAGTTCAGTGTCGCTGGTATCCATATTTACTGAGGAAATGTTAGTTATCAACGGACAGCTTGTATAGCCTTGACCTTTAAAACACACACACACACACACACACACACGCGCGCGCGCGCGCGCACACACACACACGACGGAGGGTTATTACACAGACTCACTTACACACAGGTTACCCAAAAAACGCTGTGAACACACACACACACACACACACACACACACACACACACACACACAATCATTTAACATCAAGAACGTACCACTGGACGAGAAAATGTGGCATTGTACGCACACCGGCGAATTCCGAACTCATTGAAACAATCAGTAATCAGCTTGAATTGTTCCTTCGCCCAGTCGTGAAAATCCTCTCGGGTACGTTTCAAGTGCTGTTTCTGTAACTTGTAGAATTTGTAGGACGAGTACAATCTAAAATGATAAAACAAGACACATTTTAAACTTTGCGTCCATGGGCTAGCGGTGCAGTTTTTCTTTTTCAAACAAGAACGTGGGGAACGTTTGCATCAGAATCGGTTACTTGGGTTAATACAGTATATTACATCTGAGACTATTGTGGTGAATTGGGTTGGCGTGATTGTTGTTCTAGAATCTTTCCCGTTCACCGCACACTGAACAGACGATGTTGTCAGATTGCAGACTGAGGTGGTGGCTAATCTTAGAGTCTGAGACATTTCCAGTGCATTGTTGTAACAAATGGAAGCGTAGGCCAAAGGAAGTTAAATTTCTTTACTACCAGAAGCTACGTCTGATTTCAGGGCGTTGGAAGTTTTAGGTGACCAAGTCAACTGAACGCTGAGTCGTGAGTTCAAATTCAAATATACTTTACTGTCCATTAAATAAGAGGTATAAAATGGAAAGTCGTCTTTTCGACTCACAGCTCGAAACAAAATAAGAATGAAAACATAAGATTTTAAGCCAATGAAAACAACATAAAGTTGGTTTGGTATGTGCAATAACTTAACGAAAACAACAACAACAACAAAACACACACACACACACACACACACACAAAGTATAAATTCGATTCCTGGCTAGCGGCCAACAATTTGTGCTGGCTTTTTCCTCGTTGCCCCGTTTCCAATATCACCCTTCTGTTGTGGAAAAGACGTTAAACCCCTGCACACCCACCCAATCTTGCCTTCTCAGTTGTTGCGAGTAAAAGTGAAAGCTTACACATCTTGACCAAGTAGAGTCTCATTGTGTATTTATCTGTACCTGTTAGTAGGGTTTCTCATGATCACGATGATTTTTGCTCCAGGATTCAGGTGACGAATGTAGTCCACGGTTAACACCCGAGGTTCCGAGCAGTTCTCGTTTCCCGGGAAGAGGTACCAGAAGTGATTTTCATACATGGTGCTTGCACTCCCGTCACCTGGCAGCGTGCGCCACATTCCATCGGGGCGGTCATCATCGTCAAAATATTTAACAAAGAATTATATGATTTCGGGCAAGTTTACCTCAAAATGGCTGATAAGTTCTGACCTTACGTACACACTATTACTATTACTCATGGGTCGCTTTTACGTTCTGAATGGCTGATCGGTATAAAAGACATCTTCACTGAAACAAAACAGTTCTCCAGTATACAATCACTTTGTCGCATTGTAAAACGCAGTTTACAGGAACATTTCATTAGAGGCTGAAGACAGTCCTTAGAAAGCAGTAGTAAGTGTCTGTTTTATAGGCTAGGAAAATTGCTGAACAAGGTAGAACAAATTTGATCCTAGCTTTTTATCACAGATTTCAGTAGAACACAGGCCCCTAATGCTGTGGTGGTGTCCGTGAATTTTTTCTCCGTCCGCGTCACCGTTAAAAACGACCATTTATCTTGCTATTTTCACTATATGAGCCCTATAAATGGGCTTTTGAGGGTGTGCACAAAGTATGCGTATTTGCGGGTACAGAAATGCGCAGAATTCCGGTCTAAACACTGTTACTGCTAGACAAGACATGCGCTGCTGACATACTGAAATTTCACACCAATCAGAATGATGCTTCCTGGATAATTGCGGCCATTAAATTGGCCGTTGATTCAAAGGGCCCTGAAAACCGACTGCATTTGATGCTTGTGCACTTGGCAGGTCACTGCAGGTGACATGTATCGCGGAAAACATTTACGAACATTGAACAGTTTAGTCAGAAAACGCTTCTTTGATGATGCGAAGTTCCCTTGTCGTCGCAGGTGCAGGTAAGTATGGAATATGATGATGATGATGATGATTGGCCATTTGTATAGCGCTACGAAAAGAACTTCCATGCAGTAAGCATGCTCACGGCGCCTTTGGGTTTGGGGAAGAAGAAGAAGAAGAAGAAAGAAAGAAAAAAAATTAGAACTGAGAGAAAAGGTGCGTCTTGAGGTTCCGCTTGAAGGTCATGACTGACGCAGAACCTGACTTGAGGTGAGCTGTCAAGTTGTTCCAGAGGCAGGGAGCTGCACTCTTGAAAGCCCGTGCACCAGATCGTTTCTTGTTTGTGTTGTCATAGTAACCTGGGACAGCAAGTCTGGACTGGGAAGAAGATCTTAGGCTGCGTGAAGGTCTATAGAGTGGTATGAGCTCAGCCAGATATAGTGGAGCAGTGCCGTGAATGCAGGAGAAAGTCAATGAGAGAAGCTTATGGTCGATGCGAAGCTTGACTGGAAGCCAGTGGAGATCTTTGAGGACCGGTGTGATATGGTCAGTCTTTTTGGAACGGGAGACAATTCTTGCAGCCACATTCTGTGCATGCTGAAGGCGCTGGAGCAGCGATTCCGGAAGACCCCAAAGACAGGCATTGCAGTAGTCCAGGCGGGATGAGACCAGAGATACGGCAATGGTGTTGGCAGTGTGTCTGTTGATGTAGGGACGGATTTTACCCAGACGTCTGAGGTGGAAAAAAGCAGGCTTTGACTACAGCACTGACGTCGTCTGACATCAACAGCTCACTGTCTAAAATCAGTCCAAGGTTTCGAACAGAGTCCGAGAGAGGGATTTCAGCATCGCCGACAGAAACAGAATGGATCTGAGCTTTTGTTTTGATCTTCTTTGAACCAAACAAGATTGCCTCTGATTTGCCGTCATTAAGCTTCAACTTATTCCTCGACATCCAGGATTTGACATCAAGGCAGCAAGCCTCCAAACGACGAAGTGCTGCCTGTGCTGCAGTAGGATCAGGAGGGATGTGGGTGTACAGCTGTGAGTCATCCGCAAAATGATGTCTGTCAATCAGATGTTTTTGAATGACCTTCCCAAGCTGTGATGAGTAGACAGAGAACAGGATAGGGCCAAGGACAGAACCCTGGGGTACGCCGCACAGCAGTGGGGTGGCTGGCGATCGGACTTCTCCAACAGCAACATACTGTGATCTGTCCAGCAGGTATGAGACAAACCACTGATGAGCAATGCCAGTGATGCCAACTTCTTTGTGCAGCCTGTGGAGCAGAAGCTGATGATCGATCGTGTCGAACGCCGCACTCAGATCGAGCAGAAGCAAGAGAACTGCGCTGCCGCTGTCCATGCCGCATAGGAGGTCGTTGGTCACTCGAAGTAGGGCAGTTTCCGTGGAATGTCCTGGTCGATATGCAGATTGGAATTTATCAAGGAGATGGTGCGTGTTGAGATGGTCTGCAAGCTGATCAGCTACGACCCGTTCCAACAGTCTGGAAATGAAGGGAAGGTTTGATACTGGCCGGTAATTCTGGGGGAGATTGGGATCGAGGGTGGGTTTCTTCAGAAGAGGCTTGACAACTGCAGATTTGAGTGATTCTGGAACCACTCCCGTCGTAAGACTGGCATTGATAACGCCAGTGATGGCTGGGAGAAGAATGTCAATATACTCAAGGACGATGCGTGTGGGCACTGGGTCAACCTGGGACGATGTAGCCTTCGACCTCTTGATGACATTTTTCACCTCCTCTTGAGTAACAGTCGAAAAGCTAGCGAGTGGCTCACCAGAGAAGGCAGACGAGACAGCTATGCTGCCATCCACATCATCGTCATCTGGAAAAGACGTTCTGATCTTCTCTATTTTCTGGACGAAGAAGTCAGACAAGCAGGAGGTAGCCTGGGTGTCGTCACCCAGCTCAGGAAGGATTGGATTCGTGGAGTCCTCACCTAACAGTCTGTTCACAATAGCGAACATTTTGCGAGGATTAGATGATGCCAACTGGAGTTCTTCCTGGATATGCAGTATCTTTGTTGACTTTATCAGCTTGGTCAGTTCGTTACGAGCCTGCTTGTACAGCTGGCGGTCAATCTCAAGTCTGGATTTCCTCCATTTCCGTTCAGCACGTCGCTTTCGACATTTTGCCTTCTGGATCTCAGGATTGTACCAGGCTGTAGAGGAATGTGCTGGAACATGCTTGGTTGTAATGGGTGCATGTTTATCTAGGATGTGTGCAAGCGTCTCATTGTACAAATCAGCTAACATGTTCGCATCTGATGGTGGGTGCTGAATGAGACTTGAATCTCTGATGTCCTGACAAAAAGCAATGGAGTCAATACTCTTCATGTTCCGATATCTGATGGTCTTGCGTGGAACACGTGGTCTGGAAAGATTGGTGGTGACTTGAACCAGAAAGTGATCAGATATCTGCATGTCTTCAACAGACACACTTTGGATCAGCTTTGAGTTAGCACAAGTTACTACCCAGTCTAGGATGTGACCTTTCTTGTGTGTTGGCTCACTGACGAGCTGGGAAAAACCCAGTGAATCAAGTAGCTGTAACATGCGTTTTGTACTTGCATCACTGATGTTATCAAAGTGCACATTGAAATCACCTAAGATGACGAACTGTTTGTAAGCAGTAGCAGCATGTGAGAACAAACCAGTCATCTCCTGATAAAATTCAGAAAAAGACAAATTGTTCTTTCTTGAGGGTGGGGGGCGGTAGACACAGTATATACTAACAGTTTGTTTGCCCTGAGTAACACGGAAGTGCATGTTCTCGAAAGATGCATACACTGAGTGTTGAAAAACCTTCACGTTCAAGTGTGATTTGTAAATGATGGCAATTCCGCCACCTCTGCCTGATAGGCGTGGTGTGCTGTGAAAACTGTATCCAGAGGGAGTCATCTCAGCAGCTGACACTTCATCTCCCTTTTCCCTCAACCAAGTCTCAGTTAAGCAGAGCACATCTAGTTCTTTGTCACTAACTAGCTCATGGATGTCAAGGACCTTAGACACAGCTGACTGCACATTCAGCAACCCAACAGTAATGGTTGTGACTTTTTTGTTGTCTTTGTCAACTGTAGAAACTGACACATCAGGCTGACAAGGAGAGATAGAAGTATCCCCTTGTATAGGATGATGACTGTCAAGATGACTGTCAGTGGCATACACATGTTTACTAACACCACCTCTCACTCCTCTTGCAGTTTTGTTCATCAAACCAAAAGTTCTGCATCTACTCACAGTTTCAGGCTCCAGTCTAGCTGCACAGGTCAGGTAGATCCAATGTTCAGTAGATCAGCAATAGAATACTGCAGTACTGTCATGGTAGGGAATTTCACTGTGCAAAATGTCCACTGAGTGAGAATTCACTGGGGCTACATGTATGACTGAGACACTCACTGTCACTGCCAGCCAGAGTAGAGAAATCTTCTTTCACAAACTGTCACAAAAGTACAGTCCAGAAGTCCATGAAAAATACACCATCAGAATCAGGAAAATAAGAGGAAAAAGAATACAGTAGAAAGAAAACTGAAATTAAAACAAAGAAGAAAGAATAAAAGAAAGTTGTCAGAGCAGTGGGGGCACAGCTGCCAGGTGGGCGCATGAACACTACTCACTTATCTATGATATCCAAGTGAGCACTTTTTTCGGTAGGGATATTTTGGGGGTGTACTTATTAAAGTAGTTGTTGCGTTGTGAGTAGTAAACGGGTTTTCTCAAAGAATAGTGCACACGCAAGAATAGTATCCTAGTTGTGTCATATCAAAAGTTCATTGAAATCGCTTCGGTACTTTGGTCAAAAACCGCCACCGAAAATGCGATCTGTTTAATAATGACGGAATACCCGTAATGATAGGAGTAGGGACACATGGTTGCTGTGATAATATGTGTTTGCGAAAACGAATATAATATGATGCAAATATTCGGGCACATGCTCGGTGTTTCAGAATTATCTTCTGGAACTTGTAGGAGAGATTCATTGCTTATAGATGACCGTTAATTGAGGTTATTAGTTTCCTATATAGGCTGAAGGCGGTGCTTAGTAAAGAGCCTGCCATAATTGCTACGCTTGATTTGGTTTCTTTTTATACATGTGTCGTGGTGGAAAAGTCAGTGAATAGTTGTATGAAGAAAGATCCCCGAATCCAAACAAGCACGTCTTCTTTACAGGGGTCATTATTTTCCCCATTTTTTTTCCCATTTCCTTCATTACATCAAAGACATTACATTACCAAGATGCGCCACTCACTATATAAGGAGTGACGTTCGCCAAGTGGGTTGCGTCCCTTTGGTATGTCAGGGATACCGCGGGTAATAATATGTCTTTGCAATAGCGCCGTACGTGTGTTGTCGCTCGCTGTGGCGCAATTGCAGCCGATATAATCGGTGTAAATTTGTTCACTAGGGTTCTGGGGGTGGGGGTGGGGTGCATTTTCAGGTTTTAGTTCATGTGCTTTCTCTATCATTGTCTTTTGTCTCTTGGATGTTACTGATCTGTGACTGATCAACATCGTTTTGTGCTGTTGTGATGTGGCGGTGAATTTGTATCAAGGTTGTTTCCGTCTTACCCTGTTTGACAGGTTATAAAAATGATTTCACCAAGTGTGTCCCACATCTGACAAATAATGCAGGTATTCTTTGTTTTTGTTTTGATATTCCCTGTCTACATGAGTATACTTGAACATGTGCCCAAATTCACACACAGGGACTCACAAACATTACGTGCAGTACGTACACTGACATGGGGAGAGTGACAGAAAGACAAAGAAGGTGAGGGGTACATAAAACAGTAAAACTGAAACAAGAGTGGATACAATCTACTTTAATGATGTCATGAAATCTCCGACAGAACCATTTCAAAACAGCAGAAAACCTCATCTGCTTTTATGGCCAAATATCAGAGCGCAAAGTTCATTGCCAGGTGGCAGTTACTTCACTTCGATGGACAGGGCTGAAAGTATGTTACTGTTGAAACCTGGGTACAGTTCAATGTTCTGCAAAGAACGCCGCAGTGTACTCACAGAGGGCAAGAGAAAAATTTTCTTTAGTCTCCGATAGGCCTTTGGACTACTGTGGAACAACGACAGCGCAACAGTCTTGTCTTTTTCAGTCCACCTGTCCCCCTTCTTCTTCTTATCAACAGTATTGCAATTGTGCAAGTATGCAAAACTGAACAGTCTTTCTTGGCCGCGTTAGAAAGTTAGCCAGTTCTTTGAGCACTGCTGCTTTCCTGTCCTGCCTGTTGAGTTTTTTTGACTGCAGAGAGTTTTTCATTTTCTTCTTCAAACGATACACCCTGTTCCGTGAGGCCCTTAACTTGCTCTTAGCTGAGATCAGCCTCTTTTGCTGAAGTAGATGGTTCAGGCTTTGGTGCTGAGACAGCTTCAACAGTGGGAAGATGATTTTCATCTGCAGTTGGATGAGATTCTGAAGACACACGGGAGAAAATGCCCTGTTAAAAAAATGTCCTCTGGGATTTCTTTTCTTAAGTATCTCTCTCGTGTGCGTGCACGTGCAGACACGTGCCCGTACGCACGAGTGCGCGAACACACACACACACACACACACACACACACACACACACACACACACACACTACTGAGAGAAAGAGAGAGAGAGAGAACGAGAGAGAGAGAGAGAGAGAGAGAGAGAGAGAGAGCGTCCTGATTGACGATCTATCAGTCCATACTATATAATATCTGTCTGTCTGTTGGACTATGATGATCAACCATCACAGGATGGAGTGCCGAACAGCACCTGACGTGTTTCCTGGGGATTCACACACTATTCCGCACGACGAAATCAAACTGGATCTAGTGACGGTTCGAAAAGTGATTCACTTTAGAAGTGTTTGCTGTATACTGTATAATTATCGTCGGATAGCACTCACACACACAAAAAAATAAAGATGGAAAAAACAAATCACCCTTTAAAGTCCAACCCTATTTCAATCCACAAATGTAAGTACATCATTTGGATAAATTAATGAAGAAGGCAGCTGTTTCTTTTCCCCGCCGATCACTTTAGATCTAGAGGAAAGAAACCAGGCTACTTCAGTCTTCAATTTCTACCCTAAAAAATGCTGAAATAATGGACAGAAACTTACCTTTCTTCATCTATTGGGAAACGAAAAAATGACATTCCTTGACAATCGCTCTTGTAGATCTATCGCACATTCGAACAGTCGCGCTGCAGGCGTCACCACCCCTGTGCAATTTCTTGCTTGTGGCCATTGTGACGAGTGGCGTTATCCCTGATCAAGCAAAGGGACGTCACTCCGTCAGCGGTCCCGCAAAAACGTCGTGAGTGGAACATCTTGGTAATGTAATGTCTTTGATTACATGTTGCGTGGAGGGGGGGGGGGGTATAGGTTTATATTTTGCTGCTAGTAGCCACCAGTTTTAACTTGTCATTGTTTTACATATTGGAAAAAGTAGAGTGATCCCAGAGGAAGGAAAACGTACATCAGGGTCAAGGTCATCGGTTCGTCTATTTACTACCAAACATTTTACTTCATCGCTCAGACTAAGCATAACAGTATAACAGTCAGAACTGAAATGACCTGTATTGTCCCCGTGATTTGATGAGTTCACATCATCTTCAGAAAAAAAATATACCGGCAAAATCTTTATAAGTCAAGCGTGACCTTGACCTTTACTAGAGGTCACGAGAGAGGCATTCTTATCAATGCATACTAGGCAAATGTTTTGCCAAAAGTTGTATTTACAAACTGTTCACCCAGTCTCTATGACCTTTATCCCAAGGTCAAGGTCACCAAAGCTGTACACAAGAAATCTTCTCGTACAAACTTCATTTGTGCTAATTTTGTTTTGCCTGGTGCTTGTGACTGCTTGTTCGTTTGCTTAATCTGATGGAGCGATAAAATAAAATGTTTGGGAGTAAGCAGATGAACCGATGACCTTGACCTTGAAAACATACGTTTGCCGTGTGATTAACATAGTCATAACACTTGAAATGATTTCAGCCACTTACTACTGTAGACTTGAGGTTGTGTTCTACATACTTTCCATCACACTTTGCCAGTAATGTACATGTACTTCATTTGTAACTTTGAGAACGTCCAACAACAAACAAGGAGGAACGGCCCCGTCCTACAAAGCTGTTTCTCCAAATTTCATTTTATTTTGTCTGTTTTGTTGTTATTGTTGCCGGTTCTCCCCTCTCCATGTTCTACCAATGACACTAGATCCTCTACGACCTCGACCGATTAGTCACGTGACTGGGGGTGGGGCCGAGCGGGGGGAGAGCGAGCGAGAGAGAGAGAGAGAGTGGGTGGGTGGGTGTTTAGGAGTTTAACGTCCTTTTCCACCACGTAAGGGTGATATCAAAGACGGGGCAACGAGAGAAAGGCCAGCACAAATATTTGGCCCAAGCCGGGATTCGAACTCTCGACCCGAGCATTGAAAGTCCAACGCTCTACCATTCGGCTATCCTGGCTCCCCAGAGAGAGAGAGAGAGAGAGAGAGAGAGAGAGACGTCAGTTCCGTGAACTAAACATTTGACGTCAGCTTCAGGCAGGTCGTCATACACAGACGGAGAGATGACGTCAGTTCCGCGAACTAAACATTTTGACGTCAGCCTCTAGCACTGCGATCGTCTGAGGAAGCTTGTTTATGTCTTGTGATTTCCCTGTTGGCTTTGTGGCTTCCCCGATTGAATTATTTTTCACATGAAATCTGGAAGATCTAGAGGGCTGGTGAAATGTCGGAGGCAGTGGCGATACTTGCTTATTTTGTCTGTGAACTAAGCGTTTGACGTCAGCTTCACACTGGTGGTATGACAGATGATGCTTGTGCATGTCTTGTGATTTCCCTGTTGCTTTTGTGACTTCCCTGGCTGAATTAATTTTTACATAAAATCTGGAAGATCTAGAGGGCTGGTGAAACATGGACTAGAATACCTTGTATTGTACTTATGAAATCGAAAATGTGGAACTCTTTTGACCGGTGCTTTTCGCAGAAACTTGAAAAAGTTATGTTTATCTAAAAGTTCAGTTATTCTAAATGCTAAAGCTATAATAGTGCAGTAGTTCCTGTCATATGTGCAGTTGTCACACTAGACAAAAACGCCGGGATGATAAGTAATTTGCAGTAGTCTTTTCATAGATATTTGATCTTATGTGCAAACCACCCCTACCTCGAAAATATTTTTTTTTACACAAAACCAGTCAGAGCTACAGAGCTGTAGCACGAATACAGGCAGTGTGATTGGGTGAACTTCCAAAGTCTAGAAAATGAAGGAATTTGAACAACTTTTTCGAAAAAATTCGTAACACGACCGATTTTTTAAAATCGGCGATAACTCTTCTAAAAATGCGGCAGGCTAAAAATCGTGAAAGGGTCTGGAGAAGGTGATTTCCCATTTTATCTCAAAGTGAAAAGGCCTCCATCGAGGTGGTTTAGGAGATAGCCATCATTACATCCGTCCACACACACACACACACACACACACACACACACACACACACACACACACGTGTCTCACAACTCCCGCCAAAAAGAACGCAGCAGCATAGTGTGCACGTCAAGTGTCTATGACGCAGGTTTCGTTACGTCACTATGTGCGTGAAAGTATTATTGTGTGGAGAAACGTCACAGTCTTGTTTTGTATCACTGAAACTTGCTGCTGCGCGCAGCAAAATCTGCCCCGTCTCATAAAGTTGTTTCTCTATAGAGAAACAACTTTAAAAAGGCAAAATAAACGGCGTTTGTTCCCAAGGAAAAACACGTTCAAAATAAAAGAGATTTCACAGATTTGGTTTTGTGTCTATTGTTTTTTATTTGCATTCGCGTAATATCATTTTCCTTGAAGTTTCATATTAAGTTTGTCTAATTTCTTTACCTGTACCCCAAAACAGGAATGAATGAAAGTGTCCGCTATTTTCTAAGTGCGTTAGAATTTGAGACAAAAAAGTACAGTGGACTCCACTTATAAGGACCTCGGATATAAGAACCATCGCTTATAGGGACACCCCAAAGCAGGTCCCTGCCAAAGTTGTTCTTTGTGATCACTTATTAAAACTCGCATAGAAGAACCCTCTGATATAGGGTTCATCGCTTATATGGACAGCACTTGCTAGGTCCCCACATCAAACTTTCCTCGGATATAAAAACCGCAAGTAGGAATGATCATTTCTAGGAAGTCTGCGATTATTCTATTTTTGGAACCCTCGCTTGTAAAGACACCATCTGCTTGTTCCCAACACGACCTCCCCTCGGATATAAGAACCGAAAGTAGAAGTTATGCTAGGTTCATTTTCGTTTCGTTTCATTTCCAAGAAACATTTCTTCTACAAGATGGCGGAGCGTTAAAAACCGTTATTTTCCCCTGCAAACGCCGTAGACTGGGAACACATTTGAATGTCTGGCCATCTTGTTTTTTGTTGTTGTTGAAAACTTGGCCAATAAATTTCCTTGTATCCTTGTATTCTTTAAAGTCATTTCAAGTTGTCAAAATGTGATCGTAACTCTCTCTCTCTCTCTCTGTCTCTCTCTCTCTTCTGATGATCCTTCTTTTAGTGTAGTGTAGCTGTTCTTTATAGTTATGTAGTAGCTGTAGCAACGGCAAGTTCGAAAATTGACCTTTGTGTTAAAGCTTTAACCGTTGATAAATAAAGAATCATTGTCATTGTCATTGTCTCTCATTTTCATTAAGACAGCTATTGTTACATAACTTCTAGAGTTATTTGCATTAAATTTATGTTTCACGTACGCAAAAGAAGTAAACTATATTGCATCAGTCGAGACCAAGCCAACCAGCAAGTTCCACTTCATTGACGCAAAGGCTTAAACAAGCAACAGATTGCCGTGCACACACACACACACACACACACACACACACACACACACACACACACACACGCACGCACGCACGCACACAGACCATTAGAGATCGATATACGACTCTTTCTAGCTTGTCCACAATATTTTCTTCTTTCCTTGGTTATAAGAACACACACTAGCACAACTGACCTTATATCCGAGGTATGCTTTAGCTTATAACAACCCTCGCTTATAAGGACACCCAAATGCTGGCCCCGGCGCTGTTCTTATATCCGAAGTCCACTGTATATTTCAAATAGTATTTTTGGGATGCTGGACCATTTATCTAAAGCATGATGTGCGTCTGCACATGATCTGCCAAGGGTAACAGCTGCAGCAGCGTAATATGTCAGTCCAGTCCCCATCAGTAGGAGAATCGGCGTCTATATGGAAAACGGAAGATTTGATAGCCGCGGGCTGTTACAGGCAAATCTCTTTTCATTTCGTTGGACCACCGCAGGGTGTTTGGCCTAACATATCCAGTAGTCAATCTTGAGATGTGTGCACAATATCTGCTGCAGCGGCGTCATTTCTAAGCGTTGCTGTGTATAGTCAATATTTGAACCCAGTCACTATACGGATTCCCCTCATTACCACTCACAGCCAAAGGGACATTGTGGGTGGGCTAGTAATACGTGTGTGGCAAGCCTCTTCTCTAAAAGTTGGTTAACGACAAAAAACCGCTGTGTTCACAGTCGCCGTCATATCAGGCTACTTGATAACCTACCCCCGTAGCAGTTAATGGTCTGCTAAATTAGAAAAAGGTATTTTAAGTCACCTATTTCAAGCAGTGAAGACTTCGTGAAATTTGATGTGGGATGTACGCTTTCCTTCTGCTGAGATCACTCTACTTTTTCCAACATGGAAAACAAAGACAAGTTAATAGTGGTAGTTACTAGCAGCAAAATATAAACCTACCCCCCACGTAGCATGTAAGAGAGCAAGTGAACAAAATGTGGAAAGTTGATGATGTAAAGAAGACGCGCTTGTTTGGATTTGGGAATCTTTCTTCATAGGACTAGTCAGTGTCTTTACCACCAGGACAGAAACCAAATCAAGCGTAGCAAATATGGTAGGCACTTTATTAAGCACCGCTTTCAAGCCATATAGGGAACTGATAGCCTCAACTAACGGTCATCTATAAGCAATGAATCTCTCCTACAAGTTCCAGAGGATAATTCTGAAACACCGAGCATGTGCCCGAATATTTGCATCATATTATAATCGTTTTCGCAAACACATATTATCACAGCAACCAATCATGTGTCCCTACTCCTATCATTACGGGTATTCCGTCATTATCAAACAGATTGCACTTTCGGTGGCGGAGCGATTTCAATGAACTTTTGATATGACACAACTGGGATGCTATTCTTGCGTGTGCACTATTCTTTGAGAAAACCCGTTTACTACTCACAACGCAACAACTACTTTAATAAGTACACCCCCAAAATATCCCTACCGGAAAAAGTGCTCACTTGGATATCATATTCCATACTTACCTGCACCTGCGACGACAAGGGAACTTCGCAACATCAAAGAAGCGTTTTCTGACTAAACTGTTCAATGTTCGTAAATGTTTTCCGCGATACATGTCACCTGCAGTGACCTGCCAAGTGCACAAGCATCAAATGCAGTCGGTTTTCAGGGCCCTTTGAATCAACGGCCAATTTAATGGCCGCAATTATCCAGGAAGCATCATTCTGATTGGTGTGAAATTTCAGTATGTCAGCAGCGCATGTCTTGTCTAGCAGTAACAGTGTTTAGACCGGAATTCTGTGCATTTCTGTACCCGCAAATACGCATACTTTGTGCACACCCTCAAAAGCCCATTTATAGGGCTCATATAGTGAAAATGGCAAGATAAACGGTCGTTTTTAACGGTGACGCGGACGGAGAAAAATTCACGGAGACCACCACAGCATTAGGGGCCTGCGCTCTACTGATTTCTGTAATAAAAAGTTAGGATCAAATTTGTTCTACCTTCCGCTATATAAAAAGCCTAATTAGACTAGCCTATTATATGAAATACAGGTTCTTTTAAAGAATGTTTCTGCACATTTGTAAAATTTAAAACCTTCATACCGTAACAGCGGTTTCGCTCTTCAAGGAGACATCAAAGGCACTAACAGCACAACAGTAAAAGCAAGTCAAGACTTACCGATAACAAGAGAGGCACCTCTATGGCTCTTTTGTATCGGTTTGGCATATCTGCTGACGTACGGTTTGATGTCTGAAAAACAAATTGCAAAGAATACTCAAAGGAATGCTGCCAAAACTGACCAGTCTGAATTACAATGGCCATGAACTGTCCATAACAAAAAAAGAGAAAATAAATAGAACTTGTTGGTTATGTCCAAACGAAAAACAGGCAGGTGGAACTGGGGATGGGCACAACGACATATAACTAGCAATACTGAAACCATGAAGCATGAACAAAACAAGAAAGGACAAAAAGCCTTGAGGGAGTATCATCTAAGAAAGTAGCATTGTCTAGCGTTTAATTACGAGTAAACGAGCTTGTGGGCGGTGTAAAGCACACACAAATATTCAGGATGAATAACATGGACTGTCCTCCCTCCCTCTCTCTCTCCCAGAGAGTCAGAGTAGGGGCAAAGAACTTGGCAAGGTGTTTGGTCGTGTGCTTCGCAATAAAGTATAACTCGCTGCGTGCGCGTTGCGTGACTAATTTGGATAGATAGGACCGGAGGTAATCTGCTCCCTGATAGATAGTACCGGAGGTAATCTGCTCAGGGAGACAAACGCCGGGCATCTCATACAGGCGAGAACCTTCTCGAAGTCGAATCTTTTTGGGTTTTTTGGTTTGTTTGTTTTGTTTTTGCTTTTAAATCAGGAAGTATATACGTCTCTCTCGCCGACCCCCCGGGGCAACCATTAAATAATGATAAAAAAGTAACCAAAACGCAGTCTAACCTATTGCATTAGTTTTAAAGCGTCCCCTTGTAAGCCACTGGGGTTCCTTCATTATGGGAGCCACGTCCGGATGCTTGCGAAGAAGTTGGTAGAGATAGGTAGAGCCACACTTAGGGAAGCCAGCTTGGTAGAAATACGGCAGACATTGCAGCTCTCTGGTAGAGGCATTAGTATACCAGCAAGGATTGCGATAGTCGTCCAGAAACTCAAAAGGGCCCTGTGAAAAGATAAGGAAAGCAGCAGCTGTCGTTTTGTTTGTTTGTTTAAACATTTTCGCATCCTAGACCCTGGCTGCAATCATACTAATTAATGGTTAAATCATTACCACTCGTGTGGCACTCACGATTCATTGGCTTTAGTTACGGGGAAAAGAAGCTTGCCAAGACTTGAGAGAAGACAAAACCAACAACAAAACTGTGGTATAATTGTACTCACAAATCTTGTCAGGTCCAACTTCACCACGGGTCTGGCTTCAGGTAGTCCGACGGGACCTTTGCACAAATCTGGAAAGGCCTTCCCGTCATAAGTAAGCAGAGATGCTGAGAAATGATGATAAAAAGCACTCTCCTTGTGAGAAATTTGCGGATCAGAAATATCCGCAACGATCTTTGAATACGTTTTGAAGACGGGCTCCTCCTGGGGAACGCCTTGATGAACTACTGAACCAAATGACAAAGACGATCTGAACGCAGCGTTTGTGGAAATTGTCAGCCACCAGACATAAAGAGGGAGAATAGGTACAATTAGCAGAACTAAAGTGACAAACGTCGCCCTTTTAGATAATGCCATTGTGGTAGTTGCTAACCAGTGTTTCAAGTCCTTTGAGCTCTTGTCCGTGTATCACAATGATGATGGTAATGGTGTGCGGGACAGTGAAAGCAGACGCTAAAGCACATTCCAAAAGTATGCCACTGGGCACGGGAGACAATGTTTTAACCTACAACGTTCATGTACAAAAATCTCCAGCTTCCGTGGATGATCTCATCAATTACTGCATACGTCAGATAGCTATGGACTGGGACAATCACAGTAACTGCTCACAGGCAAATGGCAGCGTCATGAAAACCGCAAGGAACTTGTGAAAAGCTGTGTTTTATGCGAGGATCGTTGCTTTCTTGTACACTCTCTGCGTAAGTACTGTTTGCGTTACTTGCTTGTACCCCCTCCGCATCAGAATTGGTTGTCGGTTGGGATTCGATTTTATGCAGGGTTTTGGCGCGTCTTGCGCAGATGTCATCTGATGCAAAAGTTGTAAACTTCACACCCTCTTGTTAACGATTACCGTCCTGCGTCATCACCAGTTAACAGGGCGGCCGGTGGCTTGTAGGTTGGTCCACTGCTCTTGTAGTTTGTACCAGGAGTTCATGCTAGTTGACGCTAGCCTCGGATTGGGCCTTTTTCCAGTGTCTATGTACTACACTGCATCGTGCTAATGTGCTAATGATCTTCCCACAAGAAACGATCATCGCCCAGAAGCTGTGCCAAACGCCGGTTGAACGGGCGATAGAAATCATCGAGAAGAGACTTGGTCGCTGGAAGTATTGGTCCGAACTCCTGAAACAGTCTTCCCACGTTCGCTTCTTTCGCAGACTCTATCTCGACCATTGTTTCCTCGCTTACAGGGTCTGAAAACCAACATATAGTCATTCGTGAATTCACTTTAGGGTCATCTGATCTAGTGTACTTCGTACAAGCAGCAAAGGGAGACAACAGCGACAAGAACGTCGCCAAACACCAGGAGTCCGAACAACAACAATGATCCAATACTGTTGTGTAAAGCTGTCTGTTATTTATTTCAAACACTGCCTCGGCTGGGACTCGAGCCCAGGTCTCCTGGTCCATGGTCCGAAATGCTAGCCACTACAGTGAGGGGGCTACACTACAGTACGTCAGGCTGTGGCTACCAGATGCAACAAGGCGCAACGACGGTGATGTGGGCACATCAGTGGTTTTTTTTTTTTTTTTTTTTTTTAATATGAGCTCGCAGTTAGTATCAGACTTACCTAGTTTCAGAAACGCAAATATCTTCGTCATTTCCCCTGTGACATTGGCAGAGAGATCTTCCAATCGTACAAAATACATTTGGTCACGTGGGAAGCGAAGCAGCCAATCTTGGATGTACACGTAGTAGATCCCAACAATAGGCCTGCAACTCTTCAAAAGCAGACAGCAGTTCTCAGAACTATATTCCAAGACGTTCTGTAGATTGAATTTGTCTCACAACACTCACTACTCCGCGGTCATGCCCGCGTCTTACCGGAGTCATTTGTGCTCAAGCCCGCTTTTTACAGGTAAAGCACACACACACACACACACACACACACACACACACACACACACACACACACACACGTGTAACATCAAGAACGTACCACTGGACGAGAAAATGTGGCATTGTACGCACACCGGCGAATTCCGAACTCATTGAAACAATCAGTAATAAGCTTGAATTGTTCCTTCGCCCAGTCGTGAAAATCCTCTCGGCTACTTTTCAAGTGATGTATCTGTAACTTGTAGAATTTGTAGGATGAGTACAATCTGAAATTATAAAACAAAGCACATCATTGTATCGTTTGCGTTCCGGGGCTAACAGTGTACAGCTTTTTTGCTTTTTTTTTTCATACAACGTCGAAAACTTGGGTTAATATAGTACATCTGAGACTACTGTGATGACGTGGTCTTGGGTCGGCGTGAACGTTGTTCTAGAAACTTTCCCGTTCACCGCGTACTGAGCAGACGATGTTTTTTAGGTTGTGGACTGAGGCGGTGGCTATTTTTAGAGACTTTTTCCAGGGCACTGTTGTAACAAATGGAAGCGAAGGCCAAAGAAAGTCAAATTTCTTTACTATCAGAAGCCGCAAAGTTACACATGACCAAATGGAATATCTCATCATCTGGCAGATAGCTTTTTGAAGGTCTGCAATGTCAACAAAAGGCCGCAAATGATGTGGGTTTTTGTTGTTGTTGTTGTTGTTTTTTTTTTAACTGTGCATAATGGAAGCAACTTTGTTATAGTTGCAGAGTTTTCATCGTTTCGGTGATCCTTATAAAAGCAGAGCGGGAGTTTCCAGTGACTGAAGTTTCCCCTCGTGCTTCATTAAGAACATAAAGACTTTAGCTTGAACAATCCAGAAAGCGCCAAGAGAGTTTTAGGAAAAGATAACAGTTATTGCCCTGTGTGATGATGATGATGATGATGAAACTTTATTTATCAACGGTAAAAGTTTTGACAGAAATTCGCCAGTTTGCAAACTTGCCGTTGCTAATACTACAGAGACTATCTACTAAGGAAAAAAAGGAGCAAGATATAAAAGGTATTATGCACTAAACTACAAGAAACAAAAACCATCGAGAAAAACGTCCATCAGGTCAAAACGCATTCACACACACGTGCGACCTTCGTAAACACAGATCACTGATACAATACTGAAGCGATGCAAAATAGAAAATCAAAATAACAGGTTGCCGCGTAACGTACGTTACGTGCGATCCATCAGGTACTGTTTGAGTGCACGCTTAAACGTAGAAGTAGATATATTTAGTGACTGTCTGTGAGCCCCATGGCAGCTTGTTGGAGAACGATGGGGATATTGTATATTGAATAATAGGTACTCGTCTTTGGCCTCACAGCTCGAAACAAAATAAGAATGAAAACTTAAGATTCTAAGCCTATGAAAACAACATAAAATTGGTTTGGCATGTGCAGTAACTTAACGAAAACAACAACAACAACAACAACAACAACACACACACACACACACACACACACACACACACACACACACACATATATATATATATATTAAGTCGATTCCTGTCTAGGGACCAACAACTTGTGCTGGCTTTTTTTTTCTCGTTGCCCTTCTGTTGTGGAAAAGACGTTAAACCCCTGCACACCCACCCAATCTTGCCTTTTCAGTTGTCGCTGCACGAGTAAAAGTGGAAGCTTACGCCTCTTGGGATGGGTGGGTGGGTGTTTGGGGGTTTAACGTCCTTTTCCACCACATACGGTGATATCAAAGACGGGGCAACGATGAAAAAGCCAGCACAAATATTTGGCCCTAGTCGGGATCGAACTCACGACCTTACGCCTCTTGGCCAGGTAGAGTCACGGTCTCATTGCGTATTTTTCTGTACCTGCTGGTAGGATTTCTCATGATCACGATGGTTTTTGCGCCAGGATTCAGATGACGAATGTAGTCCACGGTTAAGACCCGAGGCTCAGAGCAGTTCTCGTTTCCCGGAAAGAGGTACCAGAAGTGATTTTCATACATAGTGCTTGCACTCCCGTCACCTGGCAGCGTGCGGCACATTCCATCAGGGCCGTCATCAACGTCAAAAAATTTTAAAAGTTAGAATGATATGATTTCGGGCAAGCTTAGCTCAACGGCTGATGCATTCTCAACAACAAAAGCAAAACACACTATTGCTCCAACTCTGTTATGGGTCGCTTTTACGTTCTGAATGGCTGAACAGTATAAAAGACATCTTCACTGAAAGATGGTATGACTGTGTATTCGAACTAAACACTTCACCAGCATAGATTCACTTTGTTGCATTTGTGAAACACAGTTTACAGGAAAATTTAATTACAGACTGGAGACCGTCCTTAGAGAGCAGTAGTATGTGTCTGTTATACTCTTCATACTGTACCAGCTATTTTGCTCTTCCGGTGTACGTACTAAACGCTGCAGTGATTTCTTTTAAAAAGATTTTGTTCTCTTTGTACCGTAACAACGATTTTGCACCTCAGAAAGATATCAAAGGCTGCAGTGATTTCAAGAAGATATCAAAAGGTGCGGCGATTTCTGTGAAATATGTTTTTGTACATCTTTTTTAAATATAAAATCTTCATAACGTAACAGCGGTTTTGCTCTTCAAGGAGACATCAAAGGCACTAACAGCACAACAGTAAAAGCAGATCACGTCTTACCGATAACAAGAGAGTCACCTCTATGGCTCTCTTGAAGCGGTTTGCCATATCTACTGACGTACGGTTTGATATCTGGAAAATATTACAAAGAATACTCAAAAGAATGCTGCCAAAATTAACCAGACTGACCATAGCAAAACAAACGAAGAAAATAAATCGAACTTGTTGGTTATGTCTAGCAACCACAAACTACAAACAAAGAACAGGCAGGTGGAATTGGGGATGGGAACAACGACAAATTAACTAGCAATATTTAAACCATGAACGAAAAACAAGAAAGGAAAAAAGCCTTGAGGCAGTATTATCTAAAAAAGTAGCATTTCTAGCGTTTAATTTCGAGTACGCCTAAACGAGCTCGTGGGCGGTGCAAAGCACAAACAGATATTTAGGATGAATAGCATGGACTGTCCTCTCTCTCCCCCAAAGAGTCAGAGTAGGGGCAAAGAACTAGGCAAGGTGTTTGGTAGTGGGCTTCACAAAAAAGTATAACTCGCTGCGTGCGCTTTGCGTGACTAATCTGGATAGATACGACCAGAGGCAATCTGCTCAGGGAGACAAGCACCGGGCATCTCGTGCAGACGAGAACCTTCTGGAAGTCGCCATGTGTGTGTGTGTGTGTGTGTGTGTGTGTGTGTGTGTTGTTTTTTAAATCAGGAAGTATACACGTCTCTCTCACCGACCCCATAGGACAACCATTACATTAAAAAACAAACAAACAAACAAACAAACAGAACAGCATCAGTCTAACCTATTGGATTAGTTTGAAAGCGTTCCCGTGTGAGCCAGTGGGGTTCCTTCATTATGGGAGCCACGTCCGGATGCTTGCAAAGAAGTTGGTAGAGATAGGTAGAGCCACACTTAGGGAAGCCAGCTTGGTAGAAATACGGCAGGCATTGCAGCTCTTCCGTAGAGTCTTCAGCGTACCAGCAAGGATTGCGATAGTTCTCCAGAAGCTCAAAAGGGCCCTGTGAAAAGAAAAGGGAAGCAGCAGCTCAAAAACAATAGCGCTGTCGTGTTCTCCCCCCCCCTCCCCTTCTGCAGGCTCTTTAGTCGAAAATACGGGAATTAAATGAAAAAAGAGGGAAAGCAAGGTACACACTGCGCTACGTTTTCGCAAGAGATCAAAATAAATAGCGCTGTCCTTTTGTGTGTTTAGTTCCCTATGCTGGAAGCACCTTAACCGAAAATTCTTCAGTTAAATTAAACATTTTGGCATTCTGGACCCTGGCTGCAATCATACTAATTAATGGTTAAATCATTACCACTCATGTGACACTCACGATTCATTGGCTTTAGTTACGGGAGAAAAGAAGCTTGCCAAGACTAGAAAGACAAAAATAACAACAACAACAACAACAACAAAAACAAGAACAACAGCAAGAACAACAACAAAACTGTAGTATAATCGTACTGTACTCACAAATCTTGTCAGGTCCAACTCCTCCACGGGCCTGGCTTCAGGCAGTCCGACGGGACCTTTGCACAAATCTGGAAAGGCCTTCCCGTCGTTGATAAGCAGAGGTACTGAGAAAGGATGGTGCGAAGCATTCTCCTTGTGAGAAATTTGCGGGTCAGGAAAATCGGCAACGATCTTTGAATACATTTTGAAGTCGGAATCCTGCTGGGGAACACCTTGATGAACTACTGAACCAAATGACAAAGACGATCTGAACGCAGCGTTTGTGGAAATTGTCAGCCACCAGATATAAAGAGGGAGAAGAAGTACATTTAGCAGTACTAAAGTGACAAACGTCGCCCTTTTAGATGATGCCATTGTGGTAGTTGCTTGCCAGTGTTCCAAGTCCCTTGAGCTCTTGTCCGTGCGACACCATGATGATGGAACACGTGTAATTGTGTGCGGGACAGTGAAAGCAGACGCCAAAGTATAGGCTACCATTGGGCACGGGAGATCATGTTTCAACCTAAAACGTTCATGTACAAACTCAAGTCGGTTTCGGTGAATGATCCCATCGTCGTGCCATGGACTGGGACGTCCACAGTAACTGCTCACAGGCAAATGGCAGCTTCATCAAAAGCGGAAGGAACTTTTGAGAAGCCGTGTTTCGTGCGAGGATCGTTACTTTCTTGTACACTCTCTGCGAAAGTACTGTTTGCGTGACTTGCTTGTACGCCTCTTGTTGTCATGGTGCGGTGACTATGACGCACAATGACGTGGGAGTGTGCGAGAGAATGGCCGATGAGTGAGTGAGTGCATCACTGTATGTGTACTTGTGTTTGTGTTTCTGCGACTGGATTAAATCCCAAGCATCCCGTAGATACCTCTTCAGCCTGGTAACTTGCATGTCGTTCTTCGTATTCGTTGCTTGCATGGTGTGAGCAAAGACCTTTCCAAGATCTCTGGTGTGAGTACGTGACTATGTGTGGATGGTTCGTCTGATTGCATGGGTTGCTTTGCACCGCCTCAAATCATACACTACATCCTGACAGTAGCGACAGACAATAACCTCGTAGTCACCGGCAAGACGACTACGTTTGGTGTAAGAGAGTAAAATTGGTACCAATTAGCGAAACCATCAGCAGAATCTACTTCTTTTGGTTTTCTAACCTGTACATTTCCATTCTAGCGAAATTGTGTGTCTTGCCATTGTTTGCATGTATTCGATCTTGGACCTTCCACTTCGAAATTTTATTCACAGAAAAAAGAAAAAGAAAGAAAGAAAAAAAAAGAACAAGAAAAAAAGGGATTTCCACTAGATCTGCATGGAACGAAATTTCAGGAGAAAATGTTTGGAAGTGTTTGCACGTTTCTGCGTGCAGTTTTTATTTATTTCGTTGACATTTCGTCCAGAAATCGACGGAGAAGAAGAAGATCGACAGTTGACTCCATCGTCTGGTCTACGCTTGCCCTAATTGAAAATGTCAGAAACGTTGGAGTAAGATTATCAGACCGGCACTAGAGATTCTAAATTGAAAAATCGTATTTCCAAGTATTTTTTCGTCGTAAATAATCGTAAAATAAACACAGGAAAAAGTAATTCCTACACTAGTGTTGTAGAGATCGCGAAAAGTCACTGCATTTCGATGGAAATTTCTAGACCATCCCAGAACATGCGAGTGCAGTAACGTCAGTAGATTACGTAACCTTGGAAAGATTCCGTACTTGCCAGTATGTTACAGAATGTTCTAGATCTGACCTGTTAGTATATAAGCAGCACTGCACAGCGTTCTGGGTTCTTCCTCTTTCATGAGTTTGTTCTTGCGCATCTTCTGTTAATAAAGTATTGGAGTTCTAGCCTGTTGTATCCCGTGTCTTCTCTGCGAGTGCACCGAGAGAGCGACATAGCAGGAGAAAAATACAACAGAAATATTTGGCGTCGCCGACAGGATTCGACATTGATCTACCTACGAAGGGACAGTACTCTCCAGTACTCAAGAAACTCCAACTACAGAAGTTGCACCCCTTCAACTGTTGCAGCAGCGAAAATTGACGACTGACCATGGCAGAGACAGCGGAGCTGATAAAATTGCTTAGAGAGCAATTAGAACAGCAGAAGGAACAGATGAAGATTCAAATGGAACAGCAGAAGGAACAGATGAAGATTCAGAAGGAACAGATGAAGATTCAAATGGAACAGCAGACGGTACAAATGGAACAGCAGAAGGAACAAATGGAACAGCAGAAGGAACAGATGAAGGAACAGATGAGAATTCAAGCAAAGCAGCATGAAGAAGAATTAGCAGTCCAAAGAGAGCAGATGGGTGCGTTGATGAAGATGATTCAAGTTCAGACACCGACTGGGGATTCCAGCGCAAGTACCCGTCCTCACACTTCTACTGTTTCGACCGCCGCTATTCCACCGTTCGCTGCCTTTGATTCCACTTCAGAACTGTGGCCTGACTACTGGTCAAGGTTCTGCACATTTCTTGTCGCCAACGCCGTTCCTGACGACCGCAAGGCTCAAGTCTTCCTCACTAATCAGACTCCGGCTGTCTACAAGCAACTGGCAAATCTGGCTGCTCAACAGAATCCAAGAATGAACATCAACGATCTGACGATGGACCAAATCGTCGAGTTCATGAAAGAACAATTTGACCCAAAACTGTTCATAGTGCGAGAACGTTTCAAGTTCTGGAGCAACATGGAACGGAAGCCAGGCGAAACACTCCAGGAGCTGGCAGCCCGTATACGTCAAGACGCGGCTACCTGTGACTTTCCTTCGATCCAAGATCCACAAGATGAAGCTCTTAGGCAGAGATTCATATGTTCTGTCAACAACGAAGCTGTCTTGAAGGCTCTTTTCAAGGTCAAGGATACCGAGTTGGATTTTGCCAAGGCTGTCAAGATCGCCATAGAGACTGAAGACGCGGCAAAGGTGGCCAAGGAAACTGTCTACGGTTCCAAGCCAAGGCCGGTCAACAAAGTCAAGGCGAACAACAAAGGGAGTCGACCAAAGAACCACCAGCAGTCTAACTCCACGACCAGCGATTCAGCAAAGTGCTACAGGTGTGGAAAGTCTCATAGAGCAACAGACTGCTACTACAAAGACTCCAAATGCAACTACTGTCAGAAGATAAGACATTTGGAGGCTGTTTGCAGGAAAAAACTGCATCAACAGCAACAAGGGGGACGACAGTCTGCAAAATCTTCAGTGAAAAGTATCACAAAAGCAGAGCTCGTCAAAGCCATCCTCGGCGAAGTTCCCCAAGATACTCCTAGGTTGGACGTTCCAGTCACAATCCAGGATCAACAGTTCACGATGGAGCTGGACACCGCAACCACAGGAAATTTTGTTTCTGTGCCAGTCTGGAAACAGCTGGGAAGACCGAAGCTGGATGACGTCACACATCGGTACGAGTCTGCCAGCAAGCACGACCTACCCGTGTTGGGCACCTTCAAGGGCCAAACAAAGGACCCAGTGACTGGTAAACAGAGCTCCATTCCCTACATCGTCACCAAGATCCCTGATCTCAACCTACTTGGACGAAACGCGATCCAGGCTCTGGGAATTTCAGTGGACAATGCCCTTGGACTGAAGAGCATAGAGAGTCAAGTCAAGAGCGAGGGTGCAAAAGAATCGCATCCGAAGACCTCCAGCACAGCTTATGCTTCTCTTCAAAAGGATTGCCACACTCTCTGCGACAAGTTCCCAGATCTCTTCAAGGAAGAATTGGGATGTCTGAAGGATTTTGAGCTGGAAGTAAAGTTCAAGTCCGACGCGAAGCCGGTTTTTCACAAGGCAAGGCCGGTTCCGTTCGCTCTTCGTGATGATCTGACGAAAGGCTACGAAGAAGGCATCGCCAAAGGAGTCTGGAAGCCAGTCCAGTTCAACGACTATGGAACACCAGTTGTTCCAATTCGTAAGACAAACAGTGCAGGCGCCCTGAAGCCAAAACTGCGGATCTGTGGTGACTACTCAGTTGGGATCAACGATCAACTTGCTGATCACCGTCACCCAATGCCTCTCCCAGAGGAACTGATGCAAAAGCTGGGAGGAGGATTCGGTTACACAAAGATCGACCTCGCTGATGCCTACAACCAGATCAAGCTGGCACCAGAAAGTCAACGCAGACTAGCCCTCAGCACTCACCGTGGGGTACTTCTGCAACAACGACTACCTTTCGGAATCAAGTCAGCACCTGGTTATTTTCAGGAGATCATGGAAAATCTGACCAGTGATCTGCCTGGAGTTGCCGTCTTCCAAGATGACATACTCACCAGCGGGAAGGATGCCAAAGATCATCTGAGCAACCTGGAACGACTACTCACGCGTCTGAACGACAAAGGACTCAGATGCCGTCGTGAAAAATGCCTGTTTGCTCAACCCAGTGTGGAATACCTTGGACACACTCTATCGGCTGAAGGAATCTCCAAAGGATCCAAAGTCGAGGCAGTCTTGAAGATGCCACCACCTACGGATGTCTCAAGCTTGAAGTCTTTTCTGGGCTCAGTACAATTCTACGGGAAATTCATCCCAAACCTGGCTACTATGGCAGAGCCACTCTACCGCCTGACAAAGAAGGCAAGTCCCTGGAAGTGGGGAGAAGAGGAACAAGCAGCTTTTGAACAGCTGAAGAATGTGCTTTCCTCTGATCAAGTCCTTGTACACTTCGACCCAGATAAGCCTGTGGGGCTGGCTTGTGACGCATCCAACGTTGGAATTGGAGCAGTACTGTTTCATCGCTATCCGGATGGAAGCGAGCGCCCAATTGCCAATGTGTCCAAGACTCTTACAGCTGCAGAAAGAAACTACAGCCAAATCCACAAGGAAGCCCTAGCCATCATCTATGGTTTGCGGAAATTCTACCAGTATCTGTACGGACGACAGTTCATACTGGTGACTGATCACAAGCCCCTGACGGCGCTGTTCGGACCAAAGAAAGGGACACCACTTCTTGCAGCTAACAGACTAGCTCGGTGGGCCCTATGGCTGAACCAGTTCGACTACACGATCGAGTACCGGAAAACTGCAGATCACGGCAATGCAGATGCCCTCAGTCGCTTGCCTTCAGGAGACGACATCGACTTTGACAGGGAGGAGAGTGGGGAAGACACGGACATGGTGTGCGCCATCCGAGTTCTCAGTCTTCAAGTCAAACCTTTCGACTCCAACATCCTTCGTCAAGAGTCAGGCAAAGATCCAGTGATAGCTACAGTGATGCGCTACGTGCGCGAAGGGTGGCCGCTGAAGCACGCTGAGATCAACGAAGAAGTCAGAAAGTTCCAGAAGTTGTCTGATTCTCTCAGTATCTGCCACGGATGCCTCATCTATGGTACAAGAGTTGTGATTCCACAAAGCCTGCAGCCCAAGATCCTTGATCTTCTGCACATCGGACACTTCGGCATGGAACGCATGAAGCAGTTGGCAAGAACTGCAGTATACTGGCCCGGTATCGACGCTGCAATAGAGATGACGAGTCGACGATGTGACTCATGCGGCGAACATCAAAACAAGCCATCCAAACCGCCAGTTCATCCCTGGATGTTACCAGAGAAGCCATGGAGCCGAGTTCACTTGGACCACGCCATCAATTTCATGGGCACCAACTGGCTGGTGATCACGGATGCTTACTCAAAGTACCCATGCATCCACCCAACGTCATCCACGTCCACTAGAGCTACTCTAGACCTGCTGGAAGAAGACTTCGCTCACTTCGGATACCCACACACGTTGGTCTCCGACAATGCAACCACCTTTGTTTCTGAAGAGTTCCAGAGCTGGTGCAAGGAACGAGGGATCACGCACCTGACAGGAGCGCCCTATCATCCTGCTACCAATGGAGCTGCAGAACGGCTGGTGCAGACTTTCAAGCAAGCTCTCAGGAAGTCTTCTCTGCCCCCGAAGCGAGCACTTCAAGAGTTTCTGATGCAGTACCGGAGAATGCCGACATCCTGCGGATTCTCTCCGAGTGAACTCTTGATGTCCAGGCAGATTCGGACAAGGATCGACACTTTGCTTCCCTCGCCAGCACACATAGCTCAGGGCAAGCAATCCAAGGAGGCATCTAAAACTCAGGTGACTCCGGACCCTGGAGGTGTCGCCAAGGTGACCAGGCAGTACAAGGCTGGAGATCCAGTATACGCACTGTACTATGGACCTCACCATGCCAAGCAGCCCAGATGGGTACCAGCAGTGGTCAAGAAGTCTACGGGTACTCGCTGCTTCAACGTCAAGGTAGTTCCTCGTGGCCCAGTTTGGAGACGACACTGGGAACAGCTGCGCCCACGTTACGCTTCTGAAGAGGACAACGAACCTGGTGATTCAGCAGATGCCTCTGAGCTCCCGATCGACCATCCCATGGAGATTCTGGAGAACGTGCCACCGACACAGAACCAGAGCAGACCACGACTGCCCAGGACCAAGCCACCTGTTCCAGAGTATGGTCCAGACAACCCCAGACGATCCAAAAGAACACCAAAACCCAGAGACAGACTTTGTTGTTGAAGTTTGTTGTGAAACAACAATTTTGGTAGGGAGGTGTTGTAGAGATCGCGAAAAGTCACTGCATTTCGATGGAAATTTCTAGACCATCCCAGAACATGCGAGTGCAGTAACGTCAGTAGATTACGTAACCTTGGAAAGATTCCGTACTTGCCAGTATGTTACAGAATGTTCTAGATCTGACCTGTTAGTATATAAGCAGCACTGCACAGCGTTCTGGGTTCTTCCTCTTTCATGAGTTTGTTCTTGCGCATCTTCTGTTAATAAAGTATTGGAGTTCTAGCCTGTTGTATCCCGTGTCTTCTCTGCGAGTGCACCGAGAGAGCGACATAGCAGGAGAAAAATACAACAACTAGTATGACGTACACTACCTAGTGCAGGACAGTTTTAGACCAGAAATCTACGGAGAATAAAGAAACTGCACTAGATCTCGTCCTATTAACAATCCGGAAGCACTGGACAACAAAGATCGCATCCCCGTACCGGGGGCCGTAACGTTAACACTAGGCCCCCGCAACCACGGCCAAGTCGGGCTAACCGAGACCGAGCCGAGATAAGTAATAGCTAAGAAGGAAAAACATTAAAATACTCGGTGACAAGGAAAGTGGACAGTTGCGAACAACATTGAGGTCCCCGTGCTATTTCACAATGTGCACAGAAGCGAGGAATTCTGTCAAATTCACCGGCACAGTAAATTTTTAGCATGGCTCAGAGATTATTGTGCGTGGGAGTGATTTCCCTTGAAAACAAAAGCAGACGTTTTTTCCCGGGGGGAATTTCGGTCACACCTTTCAGCGCGGGGACCTCAAAGTTGTTCGCAACTGTCCACTTTCCTTGTCACCGAGTATTTTAATGTTTTTCCTTCTCAGCTATTACTTATCTCGGCTCGGTCTCGGTTAGCCCGACTTGGCCGTGGTTGCGGGGGCCTAGTGTTAACGTTACGGCCCCCGGTACGGGGATGCAAAGATCGTTGATTCGGTAAGAGAAGAAAGAGTGGACGGCTGGTGTATTGGTAAGATGAAAAATTAGATTTCCTCCAGTATTATCATTACGGCTAGTTGTTTTGTGTATGACAGTGGGTAGAGTCCGCATTCCGCAATATTGTTGTAAACTTTTTAGAATCGAAAAGCCCCATCGTAAGAAGATTTTGAAACTTTAGACCACCGACCCTAAAGAGTGACATTTTCCTATCAATCAAGCCTTCATCCAAACTCAAAAGAACGAAAGAAAGTGGTTTTCAAAGGAAATATGAACGGAAAACAATTCCAAAGGAACTTTTCCAAGCTTGGATTGAAATGATTTACCCGTATGTCTTGAGAAATTTCGGATGTTGACAGATGAATCGGAAATTGATTTTGTATAAAGCCATGAGGCAACCGGGATTCAATGTTGTGTTTCGTCAACAACAACAAACTATCCGAATGATCCATCAAAAATAAGAAAGATGGGGATAAAGGAGACTAACATCTAACTGCATGGATAAAATCAACGCAGAAATAGATCCTTTACTTACGATTCTTTGAAAATCAGCCGGGAGAGAAACTCCATCACTACCAGCAGTCGCGCTACACCATTTGTAACAGGGAAGAATGGCCCCATCCCATGAAATTGTTTCTCTCTCTCCCTCTCTCTCTCTCTTGAGAGAGAGAGAGAGAGAGCGTCAGTTTCGTGAACTAAACATTTGCTGTGTGTAGACCCATCGATATGTCTTCAAGTCTCTCCCACTCTAGATTACACACACACACACACACACACACACACACACACACACACACACACACACACACACACACACACACACACACATTGACTTCCTTCCGCTATATTATCTTTGTCCGAAGGATCGATTTATAAGTCAGTCTTACCAACATGCAACTTTCAGCAACATGATCTAAACATTTACTTATTATTTTACAGACTATATCTTCTGCAAATAAATAAATAAATAAATAATAATGGGAAAGAATGTTGTCATGGTGCGGTAACCATGACGCGCAATGACGTGAGAGTGTGCGAGAGAATGGCGGGTGAGTGAGCGAGTGAGACGGGGGGGGGGGGGGGGGGGGGGTGAATGGGTGTTTAACGTCCTTTTCCACCACATACGGGTGATATCAAAGTCGGGGCAACGATGAAAATGCCAGCACAACTATTTGGCCCCAGCCGGGATACGAACTCACGACCCGAGCATTCTAAACGTCGAGTGAGCGAGTGCATGTGTGTGTGCTTATGTGTGTGCTTCTGCAACTGGATTCAATCAAAGCATCCCGTCGATACCTCTTCAGCCTGGTAACTTGCATGTCGTTTTTCGTATTCGTTGTCTGCATGGTGTGGGTGAGTGACTATGTGTGGATGGTTCGTCTGATTGCATGGGTTGTTTTGCACGTCAACGGCCATACACTACATCCTGACTGTAGGTTTATATTGCCCCGTAGATCAGTTTGCATCAGCTGCCCAACGTTACATTTTTGTTTTTTGTTTTCACGTAGTGCAGACACACGTAGCCGCGAATAAGTCTTCGTGGCTTGCGCGGCGTTAAACCTCAAAAACTCACTCACTCACTCCTGACAGTAGCGAAAGACAATAACCTTGTAGTCACCGGCGAGACGACTACACTCTGCCTAAGAATTGGCTGTCTGTTGGGATTCGATTTTATGCAGGGTTTTTAGTGAATCTTACGCAGATTCCGTTTGATGCAAAAGTTGTAAACTTCACATAAATCTCATAAACTGCCGTTGCTGTGTGTAGACCCGTCGATATATCTTCAAGTCTCTCCCACTCTAGATCACACACACACACACACACACACACACACACACACACACACACACACACAAATCTTACAAAATCTCTGCAGGCCTCATTGTCAGCAACGTTTTCTGTTCAGACAGGCATGTGCCACAGAACTGTTTTTGTGGCATTTACAACAAAGGGAAAAAGCACGACAGACCTATAAAATTACACATAATGTTTACAATTAAACATAAAGAATACAGATGAAAGATACAGATAGACGGGGTCCACAGAAATAGTCCCCGGCATCCTGTCGCCAATCTACTGGCTCCTTGCACATGGTGCGGATGCGTCGTGAGTTCAGAGAGAGGGGGTTGGATGCCTCACTGTCTCAGAAAAGAAGGAGATGTTTTCATCAAAGGCTCTTTGAGCGCTTGAGTCCCTCACTGCCTCCTGCAGACTTCACACCTTCTTGTTAACGATTACCGTCCTGCGTCATCACGTTGCCACAATTACTCTTGTCAGTACCATAGCACAGCACTTGCAACAACCCAATGCTTCTGCAAGGGTTTTATTTATAGATTTTAGCTCTGCCTTTAATACCTTGCAAACTCATTTTTTGTTAAAAAGGTTGATTGACTTGTCTGTGAATGGTGGCTTTATTCACTGGGTGTGAGACTTTCTGAGTGACCGTCCTCAGAGGGTTTTCATGGATGGTACTTGGTCTCAGGAAATCATTTTAAATACTGGTGCACCTCAGGGTTGTGTTTTATCCCCATTACTGTTTTCCATTTATACTGATGAATTCAAAGTTCAGAATACAGTTGTAAGTCTGTACAAGTATGCAGACGACATGGCATTAGTTGGTCTTCTGCTGAAAGAACAAACAGTGTATGAGCAGATGTATTTTGATCATGTTCGTGCCCTACAAGATTGGTGCACCTCAAGCTCACTTCAAATCAATGTCGGTAAGACAAAAGAACTGGTTTTGGACCTCTCGAAAGGCTCAGCAGGTATTTTCCATCCAATTGTCGTCAATGGTGAACCTGTAGACGTTGTCGATTGTTTTAAATACCTCGGCACACACATAGACAACAAGCTCACTTTCCAGCAAAACACTGATTTTATTTTCAAGAAAGCGATGCAGCGTCTCTTCCTTCTTAGGAAGCTGCGTAGTTTTGGCGTTAGTGAGGGTGTGCTGGAAAACGTTTACAAGAGTCTCATTCAAAGTTTGCTGTCTTTTAATATTACAGTATGGTTTGGCAACCTCAGTGTCAAAAACCGGAACAAGCTTGCTAGAGTTGTCAACCTTGCCGGTAAGATCATTGGCAGACCCCAGGACCAGCTTGGGGAAGTCTACAACATGTCAGTTCGAAGAAAAGCTCTTGCCATCACAGCTGATGCTTCGCATCCATTGCACCGATATTTTGAAAGATTGCCTAGTGGTAGGCGTTTTAGAGTTCCTGTGTGCCATAAAAACCTGTTTAAAAAGTCGTTCCTACCCTGTGCAATAAGTGTGTTGAATTCGTGATGTTTTATTCGTACGTCATTCATTGACGAGCTGTTTTTTTACAAATGTTTTAGTCATATAGTCTGATTTTACTACTGCTATTACTGGCGTTTTTATGTAAGTTATCAGCTCTGGTGCTGCTGCAGCTGGAGGCATGAGAGAGAGAGAGAGAGAGAGAGGCATGAGAGAGAGAGAGAGTGAGAGAGAGAGAGAGAGAGAGAGAGAGAGATTTTATAAGCCAAACTCCTTGAGTGACTTCATGATTTTTACGTGTCGGTGAAGACAAAAGACAAATTTCCTTTAAGGACAATAAAGTTATCTGTATCTGTATCTGTTCACAGGGCGGCCGGTGCCTCGTAGGTTGGTCCACTGCTGTTGCGGTTTGTACCAGGAGTTCATGCTAGTTGACGCTAGCCTCGGATTGGGCCTTTTTCCAGTGTCTATGTACTAGACACTGCATCGTGCACATCCATGTGCTAATCATCTTCCCACAAGAAACGATCATCGCCCAGAAGCTGTGCCAAACGCCGGTTGAACGGGCGATAGAAATCATCGAGAAGAGACTTGGTCGCTGGAAGTATTGGTCCGAACTTCCGAGACAGTGTTCCTACGTTCGCTCTTTTCGCAGACTCTATCTCGGCCATTGTTTCCTGGTTTACAGGGTCTGAAAACAGCATGAAGTCATTCGTGAATTCATTTCGTGGTCAGGTGACTGCGCGGCACACTGAAGACTTCATACAACTGGTAAGTGAATGAGACAAAAGCGGCCCAAAAGAGGTCAGATATCAAGAGTCAAAACAACCAAGCAGGAAATCTCTCTCTCTCTCTCTCACACACACACACACACACACACACACACTGTGTTCAATTGACAACATGTGCAAAAAACATCATCGTGTCGTTGTGTCGTTGTTTGTGCTGATGATGTCTTCCTTACCTAATTCCAGAAACTCAAATATCTTCGTCATTTCGCCCGTGACGTTGGCCGATAGATCTTCAAGTCGTGTAATGTAGACTTGCTCACGAGGGAAGCGAAGCAGCCAATCCTGGACGTACACGTAGTAGATCCCAACAATAGGCCTGCAAGTCTTCAAAACCAAAAGGATGTGCTCATAATTATATTAATTCTAAGAATTTCTGCATATGTTTATTGTGTTCCCCCTATACATGCTATTATTTTATTTCATCCGAACAGGTGCGTTCTCGTTCACTTCGCGTACAGCAATAAGTCCATCTGAAGTGAATACTAGGTTTCTGTCATAAAATGGAAATTTATGTATTGTCATAGTTCACATTCTTAAACTCTTGTTGTAAGCTACGAGTCTAAACGAGCCTATACAACAACAAGATGGCCACTGACCAGCCCAATATGTTGTTTCCATTTAATCACCTGCTGTCGTCACGGTCGTTCTTTTGTAACGCCATGTATTCGGGAGGACACACACACACACACACACACACACACACACACACACACACACACTACACTCTCTCTCTCTCTCTCTCTCTCTGAATGGAAACAACTGACCGGGCTTGTCAGACCAATCTTGGTTTTGGAAGAGAGACGTCAAGTTGTTTTCTTTGAAATCTATGACGTTTTCCTCATTGGGATGACGCATAATACATTTGACGTAATAACTTTGACTCGGATACAATTCTTGCAATGAAAGCAGCCCCATGAAAATTGAAGTGTTGCTGCTGCGCAGTGTAAAGATCGAATTTATACCGGCTCAATGTGTTTAACAGACAAGTCTGCGCGGCGAACGTTTTTATGTTGTTTCCATAGTAATGGAAACAACATAATAGGACGGGCTAAAATTTCCACGTTCATAGGCAAGCATCTGTGGTACAAACGCACGTCACTGCCGATCTCCCGCAGAGACGATTATGCAAGTGTAACTCTGACAATGACGTAAGAAAACCTGCGTCATCGATGCTGGCATGTATGCTGTTCCGAACGCGCTTCTCCTCCTCACTGAGTGCCGTCTGTGTGGATGTGTGTGTGTGTGTGTGTGAATTGTGTCCGGGCCCGTTTCTTCGAAGATACTTAACCGAATGGCTTCAAATTTGGGGTATCCAAATTTATCAAAATGTTACATTAGACGATTCAAGCGTGTGATGATTGCTTAAGTGATTTGGGAGTTATCGCCCTTTTGAGACAAGTTGGTTGTCTTTCGTTTACAGGCGTAATATTTATTTAAATCACTCAATTTTTTGGCAGTAGATAGCTTGAATACGGACTCTGAACAGAGTCACTACTAGAAAATGGTCGCTCTTATAGTTTTCATGTAAACCGAGCCTGAGTTGACATTGCATGTGAACCCAGTTCAGATGCCTATTTCTCCGAAAATACTGAACCGATCGATTTCAAATTTGGGGTTTCTAAATGAATCAAGATTGTTGAATAGAAGGCCCGATCCAGGTACGATTGCACACATGATTTGCGAGTTATCGCCCTTTTCAGAAAAAGTGGCTTTCTGGCGTTTAAAGGCGTAATATTTACCTAAACCACTCCATTTTTGGGACATAGCATGAATACGGACTCTCAACTGAGTGAATTTTGGAGGTTGTCGCTTTTATACTTTTGGCGTAAGCCGTACCTGATGAAAGTGCTGGTGAACACACTTTAGATCTCAAAATCGCTCCTACTATACATAGATAATGAGCCTGGGGTGCCATAAAAAATATACAAAAAAATTAGAAAAATTCACCGCAGCCGTTGTCGTCAGTTTACTCGAAAATTTGTACTCGAAGCACATTTCCTTTACACAAGCCACACGCCTCACAAACATCGCAGAAAAGGCACACGCGCACTGACGCAAAACTGTATCAGCGTCAGTTTGCCGACGTCATGTTTGATTGACGTGGGGGTGTGTCGTCACTTTTCGGAAGTTCTCTATTTGTAGACGGGGAAAGCGGGAGTTTCATTGATGTAGTGAGCTTTGTTTTTCCCACTGACTCTCACTCAATAGCATAGTAGAATGAGAGAACACCACATAGGTCTCAATGGAGCACATGCACAAACGCGGCTCGCGCAAGTCTGCGTGCGTGCGTGCGTGCGTGCGCGCGCGCGCGCGTATGTCTGTGTGTGTCTGTGTGCGCGCGCGCGCAGCAGACATAACACAGAGTGAAAAAACGTTCGCCGCGCAGACTTGTCTGTTAAACACATTGAGCCGGTATAAATTCGATCTTTACACTGCGCAGCAGCAACACTTCAATTTTCATGGGGCTGCTTTCATTGCAAGAATTGTATCCGAGTCAAAGTTATTACGTCAAATGTATTATGCGTCATCCCAGTGAGGAAAACGTCATAGATTTCAAAGAAAACAACTTGACGTCTCTCTTCCAAAACCAAGATTGGTCTGACAAGCCCGGTCAGTTGTTTCCATTCAGAGAGAGAGAGAGAGAGAGTGTGTGTGTGTGTGTGTGTGTGTGTGTGTGTGTGTGTCCTCCCGAATACATGGCATTACAAAAGAACGACCGTGACGACAGCAGGTGATTAAATGGAAACAACATATTGCGCTGGACAGTGGCCATCTTTTTTCACTATGTGTTATGTCTGCTGCGCGCGCGCGCACACAGACACACACAGACATACGCGCGCGCGCACGCACGCACGCACGCACGCAGACTTGCGCGAGCCGCGTTTGTGCATGTGCTCCATTGAGACCTATGTGGTGTTCTCTCACTCTACTATGCTATTGAGTGAGAGTCAGTGGGAAAAACAAAGCTCACTACATCAATGAAACTCCCGCTTTCCCCGTCTACAAATAGAGAACTTCCGAAAAGTGACGACACACCCCCACGTCAATCAAACATGACGTCGGCAAACTGACGCTGATACAGTTTTGCGTCAGTGCGCGTGTGCCTTTTCTGCGATGTTTGTGAGGCGTGTGGCTTGTGTAAAGGAAATGTGCTTCGAGTACAAATTTTCGAGTCAACTGACGACAACGGCTGCAGTGAATTTTTCTAATTTTTTTGTATATTTTTTATGGCACCCCAGGCTCATTATCTATGTATAGTAGGAGCGATTTTGAGATCTAAAGTGTGTTCACCAGCACTTTCATCAGGTACGGCTTACGCCAAAAGTATAAAAGCGACAACCTCCAAAATTCACTCAGTTGAGAGTCCGTATTCATGCTATCTATGTCCCAAAAATGGAGTGGTTTAGGTAAATATTACGCCTTTAAACGCCAGAAAGCCACTTTTTTTTAAAAGGGCGATAACTCGCAAATCATGTGTGCAATCGTACCTGGATCGGGCCTTCTATTCAACAATCTTGATTCATTTAGAAACCCCAAATTTGAAATCGATCGGTTCAGTATTTTCGGAGAAATAGGCATCTGAACTGGGTTCACATGCAATGTCAACTCAGGCTCGGTTTACATGAAAACTATAAGAGCGACCATTCTCTAGTAGTGACTCTGTTCAGAGTCCGTATTCAAGCTATCTACTGCCAAAAAATTGAGTGATTTAAATAAATATTACGCCTGTAAACGAAAGACAACCAACTTGTCTCAAAAGGGCGATAACTCCCAAATCACTTAAGCAATCATCACACGCTTGAATCGTCTAATGTAACATTTTGATAAATTTGGATACCCCAAATTTGAAGCCATTCGGTTAAGTATCTTCGAAGAAACGGGCCCGGACACAATTCACACACACACACACACATCCACACAGACGGCACTCAGTGAGGAGGAGAAGCGCGTTCGGAACAGCATACATGCCAGCATCGATGACGCAGGTTTTCTTACGTCATTGTCAGAGTTACACTTGCATAATCGTCTCTGCGGGAGATCGGCAGTGACGTGCGTTTGTACCACAGATGCTTGCCTATGAACGTGGAAATTTTAGCCCGTCCTATTATGTTGTTTCCATTACTATGGAAACAACATAAAAAGGCTGTAAACGATAAACCCTGTGACACAGAGAGAGAGAGAGAGAGAGAGCGTACCATCTGACGAGTAAATGTGACATTGTACGCACACCGGCGAATTCCGAACTCATTGAAACAATCAGTTATCAGCTCGAACTGTTCCTTCGCCCACTCGTGAAACTCCTCTCGGTTACTTTCCAAGTGTGTAAACTGATTGTAGAATTTGTATGATGAGTATAGTCTGAAAGGTTAGGGAAAAAAATTTAAGATGTGTTTTAAAAAAAAATTCAAATGGAACGCTTCATACGAAGGCGTATCGTTTGTGTTCCTGGGTTAATGGCACAGCCCAACTTTGAGCAGTCCACAAATCGCCACGACAGTTTAGATCAGATAAGAATACTTCATTCATTCTTCATGGGGAAATTAAATGGCTGTAACTGCATCCGTGAACCCAGTGGCGGGTGGGGTGAGTGGGTGTTTGGGAGTTTAACGTCCTTTTCCACCACGAATGCGTTGATACCAAAAACGGGACAACGAGAAAAAGGTCAGCACAAAAATGTGGCCCCAGCCACTAATGCCCGAACACTGGGAGTCCAGCGCTCTACCATTCGGCTATCCCGGCTCCCTCCCCCCCCCCACCCCCCCTCCCCCCGTGGCGGATCATTGTAGAGAATGACGGGTATATGAGTTTTCGCAACTTCACAGAGTTCAAAGACGAGGGCGCAAGAGGCTTTGGGAATCGACATGCATTTTGTGAGACTTTTTTTTTTTTTTTTAACTGTTATTCAGTAATCGATTTTGAATGATCTCATTCTGGCAATGTGTTGCAGCTTATGCTATTTTCTTGTAAAATGTTCTAGTTTCCCTCCCGTCAAAGTTGTGGGGAGCCGGGATAGCCGAATGGTAGAGCGTTGGACTCTCAATACTCGGGTCGTGAGTTCGAGTCCCGGCTGAGGCCAAATATTTGTGCTGGCCTTTTTCTCGTTGTCCCGTCTTTGATGTCACCCTTACGTGGTGGAAAAGGACGTTAAACTCCCAAACACCCACCCACCCGTCAAAGTTGTCAAAACAGAAATCTTTCTCTCCATCTCCTCTGGTAGTGATATTAAAGGGGAAAGCTTACACTCTTTTTTTTATTAATTCTGTTTTTGGAATATATGTATATATAGACGATACAATGACAAGGACGAAGACATTGTGCGTGCATTACCCGCATAGCTAGACTAGCTTGAAATACAAACTGGAGTAATGCCACAGTCAGAGGCCATGGAGACAAATTACAAAGTAGGGGCGCATATCTAAGAAAAAAACAAAACAAACAAACAACCAAAAAAGCAACAACAACAACAAAAATGGCAATGTGGAGCAAGCTTGTGCACACTATAACAAAAGCTTACACTCTTGTTCTAACAACACTTAACAGTGTACCTTTCCGTACCTGCTGGTAGGATTTCTCACGATCATGATGGTTTTCGCGCCAGGATTCAGATGACGAATGTAGTCCACGGTTAAGACCCGAGGCTCAGAGCAGTTCTCGTTTCCCGGATAGAGGTGCCAGAAGTGATTTTCATACACGTTACTTGCACTCGCGTCCCCTGCGCATGCCATCTGGGTTGTCATATATGTCTTAAAAACAACAGACGCACGTCGCATTTTCCTAGTGTTGATGGCAATATGCTTCTGACTTTTTGTGTGTGCTGATTTCATTACTGCGCGTGACCAAGGGGTAGACCTATGGGGTGGGTGGGTGTTTGGGGGTTTAACGTCCTTTTCCACCACATACGGGTGATATCAAAGACCAAGGGGTATGGTATAAATATGGTAGACTTCTCCTCGGCGAACATATCCATCTCGTTTGATATGTTCATGGCGCCGCAGGGCTGGAGGACGAAGCAGTGAAAGCCTGCTTCTTTCGCTACGCGCATCTTAATGTGCAAACCAAAGTGCATATAATATATATATATATATATATATATAAAATCTATCCTCTTTAAATAATAAAACACTTTTCATTTCTTTGCACATCGAACATATAGAGGTCGAGGATAGTTCTAATTAACCAACAGCTATTCCAGAAACGAAAACTTGTCTTCTATCAAATCTAGTAATACTTTGACTACGCATATTTTATGATTATGAATACGTAGTGTACGCAAGACACGCCTTACCGACAACAAGAGACTCCATTCTAGGATTTCTTTGCAGCGGTTTGGCGTACATAGTGAGGTAGGGTTTGATTCCTGAAAACAGTAATGCACACGGATGATTACAATCACGTGGTGCGAATTGTAAGCTCAGCAATTATGCACACAGATGGTTGGCACCGATTGCGCGCGCGCGCGGGCACACACACACACACACACACACACACACACACACACACACACTGAGGAGAGGGAGCGGGGGAAGAGGCATCCCAAGGAATTGAGGTAACTAGTACTGTGCGCCCTGCCATCCGGAAGTCGCCGTGTTCCGCTTTTTTTTTTCCAAGGAGGATAAACACCAACATCTCTCTCACCCGCCCCCTAGCGTAACCATAAATAGCCAATTATCTGACCTCTTGAAAGTTTTCTAAAGCGTTTCCTTGTGAGCCAGTGAGGTTCTTTCGCTGTATGGGCCACATCCGGATGCTTGCAGAGAAGTTGGTAGAGATAGGTAGAGCCACACTTAGAGAAGCCAGCCAAGTAAAAATACGGCAGGCATTGCAGCTCTCCCTCATAGTCATCAGTGTACCAGCAAGGATTGCGATAGTTGTCCAGAAAGTAAAAAGGGCCCTGTGAAGAGACAAGGAAAGCAACAGATCGAATAATTAGCTCAACAGAGAGCAAAGCAAAAACTGTGTATGGTTTACAAAGGATATTTTTGTTAATGCCTTCAACATTGTGAATGTAGAAATATTGAATATTTTAATATATTCATTTTTCCCCAGATTGTTACAAATGGCAATAGTATGGCAGGAAAGTACATTACTTACTTACTTACTTAGGCCCCTGGCTCCACGTGGAGCATAGGCCATCGACAACCCTTCGCCATCGCACTCTGTTCTGGGCTATTCTTGCCACTCCAGTCCAGTTGGTCCCCTGCTTATATAACTCTGCCTCAGTGTCCCGCCTCCAGCTGTTGCGAGGCCGGCCTCTCTTCCTTTTCCCCTGTGGGTTCCATGTCAGGGCTTGGCGTGTGGTGCTGGATGCTGGCTTCCTGAGGGTGTGTCCAATCCAGCCCCACTTCCTCCGCAGGATCTGCTTGGCCGCTGGTTCCTGCCCTGCTCGCTCCCACAGCTCTTCGTTCCGGATCTTCTCTGGCCATCGGATGTTGAAGATGCGCCTCAGACAGGTGTTGAGAAATGTCTGGATCTTCTGCTGCATCGTCTTCGTTGTCCTCCATGTTTCGCATCCGTAAAGCAGAACTGACTTCACGTTGGAGTTGAAGATGCGAAGTTTGGTTCTTATGCTGACAACTTTGGATGCCCAGATGTTCTTCAGCATGACCATTGCTGCTCTTGCCTTGCCGATTCTGGCTGTGACGTCTCGGTCTGTGCCTCCCTGTCCATCAACCACACTCCCCAGGTAGACAAAGGACTCTACCTCCCTGATGGGCTCTCCACCGACTGTGACTGGTGTGTTGGCAGTGGTGTTGATCTTCATCAGCTCGGTTTTCCTCCTGTTGATCTTGAGCCCTGTTCCGGCTGATGTGGCTTCCAGGCATGTAGTCTTGTCCTGCATCTGGCTGTGGCTGTGAGACAGGAGCGCCAGGTCGTCCGCAAAGTCGAGGTCATCCAGCTGCGCCCAGAGTGTCCACTGTATCCCGTTTTTCCTGCCTGTTGTGGTGGTCTTCATGATCCAGTCGATGACCAGGAGGAAGAGGAACGGGGACAACAGGCATCCCTGGCGGACTCCGGTCTTCACCTCGAAGCTTTCTGACAACTGGCCGGCATGGGCAATCCTGCAGCTCATGTCTTTGTAGGTGCACTGGATCAGGGAGATGATCTTCCCGGGAACTGCATAGTGCCTTAGCAGCTTCCACAGCGCCTCTCTGTCTACACTGTCGAAGGCCTTCTCATAGTCTATGAAGTTGATGTAGAGGGGGGAGTTCCACTCCAGTGACTGCTCAACAATGATGCGTAGGCTGGCGATCTGGTCAGCGCAGGACCTGTTCCTGCGAAAGCCCGCCTGCTGGTCTCGAAGCATAGGGTCGACTGCCTCCCTCATCCTCTCCAGTAGAATTCTGTTGAGAACCTTGCCTGGCACTGACAGGAGCATGATCCCTCGGTAGTTGCTGCAGTCCCTGAGGTCCCCTTTCTTTGGCAGCTTGATGACGATCCCTTCTTTCCACTGGGCTGGCACCTCTTCCTTCTCCCAGATCTTGCTGAATAGGCTGTGCAGCATGTTGACGGCTGTCTCTGTGTCTGCTTTGATGGCTTCTGCTGGTATCTCGTCTGGCCCTGCAGCTTTCCCATTTCTCAGTGTCATGATGGCTTTCCTGATCTCCGCCTTAGAGGGCTTGTCGCAGTTGATGGGTAGTTCTGTCTCAGCTGGCGGGATGTCTGGTGGTGTTTCAGGGATGGGGCGATTTAACAGCTCCCTGAAGTGTTCTGCCCATCGCTTCAGCTGTTCCTCAGTTGTTGTCAGTGGGTGCCCGTTCTTGTCCTTCACTGGTTTGTCTGTCTGCTGAAACTTGCCCGCGAGCTTCTTGGTCACCTGGTACAGGTCTTTTAGGTTCCCTTGTCCGGCTGCTTCCTCTGCTTGATTGGCCAGGTTGTCGATGTAGTCCCTCTTGTCCTTTCTGGTGCTCCTCTTCACTTCTCTGTCAGCTGCTGTGTATTCTTCCTGTGCCTTTGCCTTAGCTCTTCTTGTTCGGCTCGTGTTCTGTGCAGTTTTCTTCTTTTTCCTAACTTCCAGCTTCTGGATGGTATCAGCAGAGATCCATTCCTTGTGTTGGGTCTTTCTCTTGCCAAGGACCTCTTCGCATGTGTCGTGCCAGAGTTTCTTGCTGTGTTCCCACTGTGTCTCGATATCCATTCCACTGTCTTCTATCAGGTCTTGCAGTGGCTGGAACCTGTTGGAAAGGCTGATCCGGAATGCTGCTTGTGTCTCTGAGTTCCTGAGTAGGCCAACGTTGTACCTGGTCCGTGTGTTGTTGGCGTTGGTGTGTCTCTTAAGCCGAAGTCTCAGTGTTGTAGCAAGAAGGTGGTGGTCTGATGATACATCGGCACCCCTCATCACGCGCACATCTCGCCACGATCTCCTGAACTTCCGGCTGATGCAGATGTGATCAATCTGGTTCTCCGTGACATGGTCCGGCGATCTCCATGTGGCCTTGTGGATGCGCTTGTGTGGGAAGATGCTGCCTCCTATCACTAGCTGGTTCAGGGCACAGAAGTCTGCAAAGCGCTCGCCATTTTCGTTCATCTGTCCCAGTCCGTGTGTTCCCATGGTGTTCTCATAGCCTGTGTTGTCTGATCCAATCTTGGCGTTGAAGTCTCCCATCAGTATGGTCATGTCCTTGGCTCCTCCTCTATCTATCACTGTCTGTAGTTGTTGGTAGAAGTCGTCTTTTTTCTCCTCTTCCGCATCATTGGTGGGAGCGTAGCACTGGATGATGTTTAGCTTGATGTCTTTCTTCTTGGTGATGAATTTGGCTGTGATGATGCGGAAGTTGACAGGTTCCCAGCCGATGAGTGCCCGCTGTGCCTCCGGTGCCAGCATCAGGGCCACGCCCTCAGTGTGGGGGGCTCCATCCTCTGTGTGTCCCGAGTACAGCAATTGCTCTCCCGATGAAAAACTCAGCTGTCCTGTCTGTAGCCATCTTGTCTCACTCAGTCCCAGTACTCCTATCTTGTAGTTCTTCATCTCTCTTGCTACTTGTATGGTCCTTCCTACTTCATACATTGTCCTGATGTTCCATGTGGCTACTCTCGTCATTGTCCTGGGTGTTAGAAGGGGGGTCGGCCTTGCAGCTTCCTTTCGGCTTTCACTGCAATGCGTCATAGGTCTCCGGGATGGAGACCCTTCCTTGCCCAGGTGAATGTTTTGGTTTGTTGCTGTCGATGCTTCTGTAACGTTATGTTTTTTTACAGGTAGGGCTGTTAACCCTACGCAAACCCGTTTAGCCTCTTGGAGAGGTGGTCCACATTCGTCTGACCTCTACCCTTCGACCTGTCCAGCTTGGGTGACCCTGCCAGGAGCACGTGCTCCCGCTGGCGTAGCTCTCTGGGTCATTGAGGTACACAAGCCACTACCCCACGACAAGGGTTGGACCATGTAGGGAGGAAAGTACATGTGTAGTTGAAATCAAATACCAATTTTCTTGAAATGCAATCAAATGAATAACGATTCCTTGGCTCCAGGTACGGAAACTAACCTTGCTAAATCTAGACAATACACCTCAATTTGAAAAGCAAATCGCTATCATTAATTCTCACAACTCACAAATCTTGTCAGGTCCATCTCCTCCACAGGTTTGGCATCAGGCAGTCCGACGGGACCTTTGCACAAATCTGGAAAATCCCTTCGGTCGTTGACAAGCCGATATACTGAGACAGGTTGTTGAGAAACCCTCTCCCAGGGAGAACTTTGTTGATCAGAATAATCCACAACTACCTCTGAATACGTTTTCATGTTGGCCTCCTCCTGTGAAATGCCTCGGTGAACTCCTGAACTCAGAAACAGGGACGATGTGAAGACGTCTGTGGACGTGCTCAACCTCCAAATGTAAAGATGAAGAAGAAGCACAGTTAGCAGAACTAAAGCGGCAAACTTCACCCTTGCAGATGATGCCATTGTGGTAGCTGCCAACGGTCGTTTCAAGTCCTTGAGCTCTTGGTCGTGCGGTAAGATATTTTTAGTCTTAGTTTTTTTCGGCAAACAGAGGGTGGTCATAGTATCTGCCGGGGCCGGTACGCCATGACTTGCGGTCTGCACGGTTGAGGACACAAACTGCAAATCATGAGAAAAAAAATGTATGTATATATATGGCATCAGAGACACATTATCTACATACAGTTTGAGCGATTTTGAGATATAAACTGGGTTGTCAAATGAGGTCCGGTTTACGCCAAAAGTATGAGAGAGACAGCTTCCGGTCTTTGCATACGCAAAACCCAACACAAATGACGTGGTACGTCTAGCTGGTTGACGTCACTTACTTTCTGGGGGGTATGCTACGCCTTGGGAACACAGAAAACAGGCGAGACATCCGCAAGTAATGCAAGCATTACGTCAATTAAATATGACGTCGGCAAAATGACGCTCATAAGTTGTATAAGAGCTCGTTCTTCATTTCCGTCGATCTTTGTGAGGTGTGTGGTTTCTGGAGGAAATGCGCTTAGAGTACAAACTTTCAATTGACGATAACGGCTGCAACGCATTTCTTTTTTTTCTTTTCTTTTTTTTTGGGGGGGGGGGTATACTTTTATGACATCAGAGACTCGCCATCTGCATACAGTAAGAGTGGCTTTGACACCTAAAATGTTTTTGTTTGTTTTTTCGCTGTCAAATAAAGTACGGTTTACGTCAAACGTATAAGAACGACCACTTCCAAAATTTTATCTGTTCAGAGTCCGTATTCATGCTATCAACAGCCAAAATATTGAGTGATTTAAACAAATTTTACGGCTCAAAACGCCAGACGACCAACTTTTCCTGAAAGGGCGATCACACCAAAAAGTATCGGTAAGGTCGCAAAGCGCTCTCGCGCTCTAATCCAAAATCGTGATAAAGTTTTTTTTTTTATTAAATTCAAGCCGTTCGGTCGAGAATTGTCGAAAAACCGGGCGTACACACCCACACAAACATACAGACAACAGCATTCTGCCTTGGCCGAGAGCGCGTTCTGGTGCACCATACACGTCAGCATCGATGACGTATGTTTCCCTACGTCATTGTCAGAGTTACACTTACATCATCGTCTCTGCCGGAGATCCGCACCGACGTGCGTTTGTACCACAGGAACTTGCCTATGAACGTAGAAAATTGTGATTTTCTATTACTATGGAAACATCATGAAAAGGACCAAAAAGACGTTACAGTATTTTTTTTTCAAAATTTATTTTCATTTCGTTCAGAGATGTATGCCCGTGTGTTTGTAGAAAATTCACATGAGGAAAAATTCTCTAGGAAATTATCATTGGTCATCGTCCCTTTCCGTGGACCTCGGTTTCCTCAATATCGGAGCTGTGAATGATTTTTTCAATCACTGCATACGTCAGAAAATTGTTCAAATCAAGAGTTAATTACATAATCACATAATTATAAGATACATCACAATTATAGTGCGATGGACGTGGATGTCCACAGTCAATGACGTACTGATATCTCTACGTCATGTATCCTCAGTAACTATACTCACGGCAAAGTGGCAGGGCTTTCAAATGTGCAAGGAACTTTTAAGAAGCCGTGTTTCGTGAGATGATCGTCTCTTTCTTGTACATACTCTTCCTCCCTTCGCGTAAGTATTGGTTTGCAAGTTGGGTTTCGATTTTATCCCGGGCTTGTGGGCTTCATACATAACAGATGCTGGCCATCTGATTTCTGCCACTTTCCGAAGTTGTAAACATGGCCTACAGTGCTGGCAGTGTGTGATAATACTACCACATCGATGCACTGGAAAACTTAAGATGAATCATTACCCTAGCTTTACAGGTGCGCGGCTACGCTAGGACTCCGGTCACGTTGCGCCATCATCGTGTGTGTGTGTGTGTGTGTGTGTGTGTGTGTGTTGCTGTGAGGGTGTTCCTGCACTCACTCTATTGTACTGCTGAGCGTCGCTGTACCGGGAAAATTCCTGCTTTCCACGTCTCCAAATAGAAACATTCGGGGAAACAGTGGCAAGACATCCCAAAGGCAAAGGAACGCCAGCGTTACGTCAATCAAATATGACGTCGCCAAAATGACCCTCATACTTCGCGTAAATGCGCGTGCTTTCTTTCCTCTTTGTGAGGCATCTGGTTTGTGGAGGAAATGTGCTTGGAGCACAAATTTTCAACTGAAGATAACGGCGGCAGTGATTTTTTGAGGGGAGAGTACATTTTTTTAAAATGAAATCAGAGACACATTAGCTACATACAGTAAGAGCGATTTTGAGATTAAAATGGGTGCGCCTTTGCTGTCAAATGAGGTACGATTTGCGATTTATTAAGTGACATTTTTCCAAATTTAATCTGTTTAGAGTCCGTATTCGTCCTCTCAACAGCCAAAATATTGAGTGATTTCAACAAATTTTACGGCTTAAAACGCCAGACGACCAAACTTTCCGGAAAAGGCGATAACTCTCAATCGTTGCAATAAAAAAAAATCGCTCGAGGACTCTAATCCATATTCTTTATATAATGGGGCAGCCCAAATTTCAAGCCATTCGTGTGAAAACTTTCCGAGATACAGGCTCGGGGACACACACACACACACACACACACACACACCCCAGGCCGAGAGCGCGTTCAGGTACAGCATCGATGACGTACGTTTTCCTTGCACTTGCTACATCGTCTCTGCGGCGTTTGTACCGCAGAGACTTGCCTGTGAACGTGGAAAAATTAACCCGTCCTATGATATCCTTTCCACTACAGTAGTATGTCCAAATCGTTGGAAAGACAAGTGGTTAGATGAAGTGGTGTGCGAGAGTAGAATTGGTGATGCCGTTCGTAAACTCAACGAAGAGCAGGCGTTATGTGTACCGTGCGGCAAGAAAATCAACTACGCAAGTCGTGGTTTCATAAACATCGCCGACCACATGAAACGCCCGGCACACAAACAACGTGCTGGTGTTGTATGTGAGATTAATTTTATTATTTAATATACATGACATTTAGTTCTGAAATCCCATGTTTTGGACAAATTTTGTTCTTGTTAATTTACGATACTGCATTCAGAACTGAATACTCATGAATTATATGGCTGTGTTGGCTTAAAGTTGTAACTCTAAGGCAGTTATTCAGATTATTCTTTGCAAAGGGGTTTACAGTATTTTTAAACATTTTTTTTACACCATTTTATCTCTGAAAAACCTTCAGCTTTAGGGGGCGCTGCCCCCTGACCCCCGCCGGGGCGTTGCCCCAGGGCCCCCCCCCGGGAAAATCTCCTCTGCTTTTTTAAAAGTTGTTGTCATCCCTGACTACTATGGAAACAACATAAAAACACGAACAAGCAAGCACACGCCGTTCACAAACTTTAAACAAATATGCAGACCTATGAAATTACAGACTATGTGTACATGAAAGAAGCAGACAGACGGGGTCCACACAAATAGAGTACAGGACTTGATCTGCAGGCGTTTCTGGTATCACCAATCCACTGGCTTATTGCACATGGTGCGGATGCGTCGTGAGTTCATAAAGAGAGAGGGTTAGAAACATCGGATCGCTTTCTCCCTGCCTCAGAATAGAAGCCGAGTTTTTCATTCACGGCTCTTTTGAGTGCTTGAATCCCTCACTGCCTCCTGCACACCCTCATGTTAGCGATTACCGTCCAGCATCATCACCAGTTAACAGGGCGGCCTGTGACTCCTATGTTGGTCTACTGCTGGTCGAAAGACACAAATACACAGGGCCTCGAAATGCCTATGTATTCCCTATTAGCCTCAGGCATCATAGTCACCCCTAAAAATGCTTCAATGTAGAAACAATTACTACCGTGAACAGACCATTCAAAGGCACGCACCTGACATGGGTTAATAAAAATGAATGTCTCCTATCCGCTTTGGTCCCACTTTAGGTCCTACTGGAGTAAACACGTCTGTTTAAGGCCAGAGAGGTAGGTCACATAAATCCGCTTGCGTCACTTGTGTCCGACCTCTGTGCAAAACGCCCCAGCTTCACTGGCAGCTTGCTCAGCCGCGAATTAGTCTTTGTTGCTTGCGCGGCGTTAAGCCCTAACTAACTAATTAACTAACTCACTGACAGCTTTCCTCTTTTTGTGACCGCCTGGCATGCACCTTGGCCTACTGAACACAAAAATCACGAAAATCACGCTTTTTCGTGACAACAAAAATCACTATAGACTAGCACACTCGCCAAACAGGGTACCTCAAATAAACACCCAACATGACCCCACGGCCAGTTTGTGTCCTTACGCCAGCCCTGCTCTCGCGTTTCGTACCAGGGAGTTCATGCTAGATGACGCTAGTTTCGGATTAATCATTTCCATTGTCTATGTACTAGACATCAGCACTTGCACATCCATGTGCTAATGATCTTCCCACGAGAAATGCTCATCGCCCAGAAGCTGTGCCAAACGCCGGTTGAACGGGCGATAGAAATCATCGAGAAGAGACTTGGTCGCTGGAAGTATTGGTCCGAACGTCTGAGACAGTGTTCCCACGTTCGCTCTTTTTGCAGACACTATCTCGGTCATCGCTTATAGGGTCTGAAAACAACATGTAGTCATTCGTGAATTTTTTTTATGGTCAGGTGATCAAGCGGCAGACTGTAGGTTTCATATGACCAGGAACATCAGACAACAGCGACAAAAATAATTATGGCAGTATATAGCAGGAGTCAAAAGAACAAAGAAAGATGAAACTGAGCGGTTGTACCTTTAGTACTGCTAATACTTACAGATCACTACACTAATTTCAGCCGATATACTGCATCTGAGTTGGGTTAAACAAAGTGGAAAATCTCTCTCTCTCTCTCTCTCTCACACACACACACACACACACACACACACACACACACTTGCCTAATGTAGTTTGTTTTTGTATCAACGGCAGATTGAAAATGACCAGTGTACGACCAGAACGTATCCGTTGGAAACGAGAGCTCTCTCTCTCTCTCTCTCTTTCACACACACACACACACACACACACACACACACACACACACACACACACATCAGTTGTCACCGACAGCTGTGTTGAACTGACAACATGTGCAAATAACACCATCGTGTCGTCGTCGTTGTTTATTTTAATGATGTCTTCTTACCTAATTCCAGAAAGGCAAATATCTTCGTCATTTCGCCTGTGACGTTGACAGATAGATCATCCAATCGTACAATGTAGATCTGGTCACGAGGGAAGCGAAGCAGCCAATCCTGAATGTACACGTAGTAGATCCCAATGATAGCCCTGCAACTCTGTAAGAGAAAACACTGCCTTCATAATGTTCACATAATGTCTGCAGGCATATTTGTTTCCAGAACCCGCACCCCTACCCCCGGAGAGCCGGGATAGCCGAATGGTAGAGTGTTAGACTTTCAATGCTCGGGTGGTGAGTTCGAATCCCAGCTGGGGCCAAATATTTGTGTTGGTCTTTTTCTCGTTGCCCCGTCTTTGATATCACCCATACGTGGGGGATAAGGACGTGACCCCCCCCCCCCCGAGAACACCCCCACCCCCCTCCCCCTCCACAACATGCACATGATATAAGTTGTATCCATGATTTTGCCGGGCGATGAGTTTCTCGTCTATTTCATGTATGATAAGCGCGTGCAGTGTAGTCTAATATGAATTTTAAAAAAATCTTAGTGTTTGCGGCTCTCAGTCTACAATTAAGGTTGAAATAGGCTAGGAACGTACCTCCTGTCGAGTAAATGTGGCATTATACGCACAGCGGCGAATTCCGAACTCATTGAAACAATCAGTAATCAGCTTGACCTGTTCCTTCGCCCATTCGTGAAACTCCTCTCGGTTACTTTTCAAGCCTTTAATCTGCAGTTTGTAGTATTTGTATTGTGAGAACAGTCTGAAATGTTAAAAAAAAAGACTTCAACGCAGATTTTAAAAGGGTTATCAAAAGGAGCGCCTAATACGAGGCTTATCGTTGCTTACGTTCCTGGGTTGGTGGTATAGCTTGGCAGTTCACAAGTCGCTTTAACTTTTTCACGACCATGCACCCAGCGTTTGTGTGGTGCCTTTGCATACCGTTGCCAACCACACACCTAGACCCTGGGCGCTAACGCGTGAGGACGCTGTCCACATTACAACAAGCACCCAAAACCCATCTTATCCCCGCTCTCATTGTGGCCGCTATGCACATTTTTTCCAATAAAAAATATGGGAAAAGTGCTTATAGTTATCTTTCAAACCATACCAAACACGACTAGGAAACATCTGGGCCCGTATGTAAAACTTAAAGTCGAGGTTAACTTAACCCACGGCTACGGGCCTAACCCAGACTAGGACAAAAGAAACCCAAAAGCAAAATTAAATACAAAAGGAAGCTAAGTAAGGAAGAAAAAAATCCTTCTTTAACGGCTTAGGCACCTTGCTGGAATGGGCCCGCTTCTTGATTTAAAACAAAAAAACAACAGAAAATTTAACCCTAGAGCTAGTTTAGTTCGAGGTTAGACCCTAACCCAGGGCTAAAAGCCCTAACATCGACTATTACATACGGGCCCTGAGGAAAACCTCTTTCATAAACAATCGAAAAATTGATGAAATCGCCCAGTTGACAAAGGTAATGCACGCATATTTACAGTGTCTTCCACGGCACGCGGTCAAGGTCAGCAATGAGTTAAGAAAAATATATCTGTAACGTTGACTGTGTCTGTAAGCCCAGTGGCGATGTATATTGTTGAGAATGGTGGGTATTTGCGTGTACGCCACATCGCTGATTTTGAAGACGAGGGCGCTAGCGTTTTTGGTAGACGATGCTGGGAGAAACGTTAAAAAAAAAAGCTTTTGATTCTTCACAACTAATCTTATCATTCAGTGATTACTGCTGAATGATCCTATTCTGGCTCTGTGTTCCAGGCTGCGCTATTTCTTGCAGAATGGCCTGCTTTTGTCCTCATGTCCAACTTTAAATTGTCAAAATATTTAGTGTTTCTTCTTCTCTCAATATCTTTAATTCAGTTGTTGCTGATGTACCTGTAAGTGAAAGGTTACACCACTTGACCAAGTACAGCCTAACAGTATATTTCTCTATACCTGCTGGTAGGGTTTCTAAGGATCACGATGGTTTTCACGCCAGGATTCAGATGACGAATGTAGTCCACGGTTAAGATCCGAGGCTCAGAGCAGTTCCCGTTTCCCGGAAAGAGGTACCAGAGTTTATTTTCAAACAAGGTGCTTGCACTCGCATCCCCTGCACATGCCATTTGGGCTGTCATAAATGTCTTAATAACAAAAGACACACTTCGTACATATCTTTTTTCTTTAACGTGACCATGTTACACCTCTTCTGAAGGAATTACACTGGCTACCTGTTCAATACCGTATCATGTATAAAATAGCAACACTAGCTTACCGTCACTTCGACAAATCTCTCCCGCAGTACCTCACAGAGAAGCTCACTACGTATGAAACCTCCCGTTCACTTCGCTCATCTTCTGAGAAACTATTAAAAATACCCCGTGTCAGTCCGAAAACTTATGGCCAACGTTCCTTCAGTTACTCTGCTCCCCAGATCTGGAATTCACTGCCCGTCTCCCTTAGAAGCCTCCCTACTCTGTCACAGTTCAAGGCACACCTTAAAACCTATCTGTTTCGGCAAGCTTTCCACTAAAATTTTTACCGTATCCTCCTCTGTATCCCACATCCGCCCCGTGTGTGTGTGTGTGTGTGTGTGTGTGTGTGTGTGTGTGTGTGTGTGTGTGTGTAGCGCGCACTGAGTGCTCTCTTGGGCAGATTTTCTGCGCAATATAAAAACAATTATTATTATTATTATTATTATTATTAAAGGTTGACGTCATTATGCCTCTAACATTATTCATTACTGCATGTGTTAAACGCCGCCCTACCCATGTCTGTGCTAACAATTCGTTAATTGAAGTCCTTAATTTTGATGGTGTGTAACATCGTACCAGTCAGACAACTATGCTACTTCTAACTGACATGAAACTGTTCACAAGAAAAACAAAACTATTGGATTGAATACATAGTCTGTAAGCAAGACATCCCTACATGGTCCAACCCTTGTCGTGGGGTAGTGGCTTGTGTACCTCAATGACCCAGAGAGCTACGCCAGCGGGAGCACGTGCTCCTGGCAGGGTCACCCAAGCTGGACAGGTCGAAGGGTAGAGGTCAGACGAATGTGGACCACCTCTCCAAGAGGCTAAACGGGTTTGCGTAGGGTTAACAGCCCTACCTGTAAAAAACATAACGTTACAGAAGCATCGACAGCAACAAACCAAAACATTCACCTGGGCAAGGAAGGGTCTCCATCCCGGAGACCTATGACGCATTGCAGTGAAAGCCGAAAGGAAGCTGCAAGGCCGACCCCCCTTCTAACACCCAGGACAACGACGAGAGTAGCCACATGGAACATCAGGACTATGTATGAAGTAGGAAGGACCACACAAGTAGCAAGAGAGATGAAGAACTACAAGATAGGAGTACTGGGACTGAGTGAGACAAGGTGGCTACAGACAGGACAGCTGAGATTTTCATCGGGAGAGCAATTGCTGTACTCGGGACACACAGAGGATGGAGCCCCCCACACTGAGGGCGTGGCCCTGATGCTGGCACCGGAGGCACAGCGGGCACTCATCGGCTGGGAACCTGTCAACTCCCGCATCATCACAGCCAAATTCATCACCAAGAAGAAAGACATCAAGCTAAACATCATCCAGTGCTACGCTCCCACCAATGATGCGGAAGAGGAGAAAAAAGATGACTTCTACCAACAACTGCAGACAGTGATAGATAGAGGAGGAGCCAAGGACATGACCATACTTATGGGAGACTTCAACGCCAAGATTGGATCAGACAACACAGGCTATGAGAACACCATGGGAACACACGGACTGGGACAGATGAACGAAAATGGCGAGCGCTTTGCAGACTTTTGTGCCCTGAACCAGCTAGTGATAGGAGGCAGCATCTTCCCACACAAGCGCATCCACAAGGCCACATGGAGATCGCCGGACCATGTCACGGAGAACCAGATTGATCACATCTGCATCAGCCGGAAGTTCAGGAGATCGTGGCGAGATGTGCGCGTGATGAGGGGTGCCGATGTATCATCAGACCACCACCTTCTTGCAACAACACTGAGACTTCGGCTTAAGAGACACACCAACGCCAACAACACACGGACCAGGTACAACGTTGGCCTACTCAGGAACACAGAGACACAAGCAGCATTCCGGATCAGCCTTTCCAACAGGTTCCAGCCACTGCAAGACCTGATAGAAGACAGTGGAATGGATATCGAGACACAGTGGGAACACAGCAAGAAACTCTGGCACGACACATGCGAAGAGGTCCTTGGCAAGAGAAAGACCCAACACAAGGAATGGATCTCTGCTGATACCATCCAGAAGCTGGAAGTTAGGAAAAAGAAGAAAACTGCACTGAACACGAGCCGAACAAGAAGAGCTAAGGCAAAGGCACAGGAAGAATACACAGCAGCTGACAGAGAAGTGAAGAGGAGCACCAGAAAGGACAAGAGGGACTACATCGACGACCTGGCCAATCAAGCAGAGGAAGCAGCTGGACAAGGGAACCTAAAAGACCTGTACCAGGTGACCAAGAAGCTCGCGGGCAAATTTCAGCAGACAGACAAACCAGTGAAGGACAAGAACGGGCACCCACTGACAACAACTGAGGAACAGCTGAAGCGATGGGCAGAACACTTCAGGGAGCTGTTAAATCGCCCCATCCCTGAAACACCACCAGACATCCCGCCAGCTGAGACAGAACTACCCATCAACTGCGACAAGCCCTCTAAGGCGGAGATCAGGAAAGCCATCATGACACTGAGAAATGGGAAAGCTGCAGGGCCGGACGAGATACCAGCAGAAGCCATCAAAGCAGACACAGAGACAGCCGTCAACATGCTGCACAGCCTATTCAGCAAGATCTGGGAGAAGGAAGAGGTGCCAGCCCAGTGGAAAGAAGGGATCGTCATCAAGCTGCCAAAGAAAGGGGACCTCAGGGACTGCAGCAACTACCGAGGGATCATGCTCCTGTCAGTGCCAGGCAAGGTTCTCAACAGAATTCTACTGGAGAGGATGAGGGAGGCAGTCGACCCTATGCTCCGAGACCAGCAGGCGGGCTTTCGCAGGAACAGGTCATGCGCTGACCAGATCGCCAGCCTACGCATCATCGTTGAGCAGTCACTGGAGTGGAACTCCCCCCTCTACATCAACTTCATAGACTATGAGAAGGCCTTCGACAGTGTAGACAGAGAGGCGCTGTGGAAGCTGCTAAGGCACTATGGAGTTCCCGGGAAGATCATCTCCCTGATTCAGTGCACCTACAAAGACATGAGCTGCAGGATTGCCCATGCCGGCCAGTTGTCAGAAAGCTTCGAGGTGAAGACCGGAGTCCGCCAGGGATGCCTGTTGTCCCCGTTCCTCTTCCTCCTGGTCATCGACTGGATCATGAAGACCACCACAACAGGCAGGAAAAACGGGATACAGTGGACACTCTGGACGCAGCTGGATGACCTCGACTTTGCGGACGACCTGGCGCTCCTGTCTCACAGCCACAGCCAGATGCAGGACAAGACTACATGCCTGGAAGCCACATCAGCCGGAACAGGGCTCAAGATCAACAGGAGGAAAACCGAGCTGATGAAGATCAACACCACTGCCAACACACCAGTCACAGTCGGTGGAGAGTCCATCAGGGAGGTAGAGTCCTTTGTCTACCTGGGGAGTGTGGTTGATGGACAGGGAGGCACAGACCGAGACGTCACAGCCAGAATCGGCAAGGCAAGAGCAGCAATGGTCATGCTGAAGAACATCTGGGCATCCAAAGTTGTCAGCATAAGAACCAAACTTCGCATCTTCAACTCCAACGTGAAGTCAGTTCTGCTCTACGGATGCGAAACATGGAGGACAACGAAGACGATGCAGCAGAAGATCCAGACATTTCTCAACACCTGTCTGAGGCGCATCTTCAACATCCGATGGCCAGAGAAGATCCGGAACGAAGAGCTGTGGGAGCGAGCAGGGCAGGAACCAGCGGCCAAGCAGATCCTGCGGAGGAAGTGGGGCTGGATTGGACACACCCTCAGGAAGCCAGCATCCAGCACCACACGCCAAGCCCTGACATGGAACCCACAGGGGAAAAGGAAGAGAGGCCGGCCTCGCAACAGCTGGAGGCGGGACACTGAGGCAGAGCTATATAAGCAGGGGACCAACTGGACTGGAGTGGCAAGAATAGCCCAGAACAGAGTGCGATGGCGAAGGGTTGTCGATGGCCTATGCTCCACGTGGAGCCAGGGGCCTAAGTAAGTAAGTAAGTAAGCAAGACATGCCTTACCGACAACAAGAGAAGTCTTTCGAGGATTTCTTTGCAGCGGTTTGGTGTACCTACTGAGGTAGGGTTTGATGCCTGAACAAACATGATACAAACAGAACATAAAAGTATTCAAGATTAATAGCGAGGATTGCACACACACACACACACACACACACACACACACACACACACACACACAGAGAGAGGGGGGGGGGGATAACTGGTGCCGTGCGTCTTGCCTCTCGTATGCACGTAATGCATCCGGAAGTCGCCATGTTCTCAGATTATTTAAACGAATACGCACCTGTTGTACACACCAATTTCACCCGCCCTTTAATGTAAAAAAAAAATTCAGTTATATGACCTGCTGAAGGATTTCTAAAGCGTATTCTTGTGAGCCAGTGAGGTTCCTTCTTTGTAAAAGCCACATCCGGATGCTTGCAGAGAAGTTGGTAGAGATAGGTAGAACCACACTTCGGAAAGCCAGCTTGGTAGAAATACGGCAGGCATTGCAGCTCTGGTGTAGAGTCATCAGTGTACCAGCAAGGATTGCGATAGTTGTCCAGAAACTCAAAAGGGCCCTGTGAAAAGACAAGGAAAGTAATCTTTTCCCCCGGAACAAATCCAAATTAACAGCGCTGTGCTTTGATTGTGTTTGTTTGTCCCCTGCTGGAAACTCTTCAGCCGAAAATTCGGGAACTGAATGTGTCTTGGTTACCGTCCTCTGGGTTCTGTGTATTTTGATAATCTGATCTCTGTCTGCAGTCATGGGAATTAATGGTTAAATAACTACCTCTCGTGTGCCATTGATGAATGTTTTGCCCAATTAAAGCAAAAATTAAGGGTTGCCAAGACTTCAGAGAAGACGGAAAAGTCAGCCTTAAATAAAATTCAATAAAAAAAAAAAAATAAACAACAGCAGCGGCAGCAGCAGCAGCAGCACCACCACCACCACCACCACCACCACCACCACCAACAACAACAACAACAACAACAACAAATAATTCGCTATCATTCTACTCACAAATGTTGTCAGGTCTAACTTCTTCACGGGTCTGGCTTTAGGCAGTCCGACGGGACCTTTGCACAAATCTGGAAAATCCTTCCCGTCTTTGATAAATCGAGATATTGAGAAAGGTTGTGGATAAGTACTTTCTTTGAGAGAACTCGAAGTATCCGCAGCCACCTTTGAATACGTTTTGAAGTCGGGATCCTTCTTGAAAACGCCTTGGTGAACCATCGTACCAGAGGACAAAGACGATCTGAACGCAGCGTTTGTCGGAGTTTTAATCAACCGCCAGATACAAAGAGGAAGAAGTACAGTTAACAGAACTACAGTGGCAAACCTCACCCTTTTACTTCTAGGCGGTGCCATTTTTATAGTTGCTAACCAATGTTTCAAAATACTTTTCGTAGGTTTTGTCCGTTCAAGACAATGTCAAATGTGGTATTCGTGACAGTGAAAACAGACAGTAAAAAGTATACCCCTGGGCCATGGGAGCAGTGTTCCTGCGTTCAGTGTCAGGCTGGCTGAATGATCTCTTTAGTCACTGCATACGTCAGAAAACTGTTTCATTCAATTATTATGTACATACGTTGCCATGGACTGGGACGTCCACAGTAACTACGATCACAGGCAAAATGGCAGCTTTGCTAGAACCGCAAGTAGCCCAACGTTTGAGAAGACGTGTTCCGTGAGATAATCGTTACCATCTAGTACACCTTCTGCGTAAGTACTGCTTGTCGGCTGGGAATCGATTTTACACAAGGACTGGGGGCACGCATCCACAGATGCAGGCCATCTGATTCCTGCCACTTTTCGAAGTTATGAGTTACGTTGTAAACTTCACACAAATGTCGTAAACTGCCGTTACTGTGTTACGTCTTCAACATCCACTGATACATCTTCAAGTTTCTGTCACACACACACACACACACACGCGCGCGCGCGCGCGCACGCACGCACGCACAGAGAGAGAGAGAGAGAGAGAGAGAGAGTCAATGAAACTTTATTTTACAACGGTAGAGGCGGGTGACGTCAGATAGTTTTCATACCTGCCGTTGCTAAAAACTACTATCATCTAACTAATAAAAAGGAATAAAACAAGAAAAACAAACACACAAATAAAGGCACAAACAACAATAACATTAAACAAACAAACAAACAAAGCAGATGTTGAAAACACACACACACACACACACACACACACACACACACACACACACACACACACACACACACAGCATTCAGCCCTGGCCGAGAGCGCGTTCTGGTGCACCATACGCGTCAGCATCGATGGCGTACGTTTCCCCACGTCATTGTCAGAGTTACACTTGCATCATCGTCTCTGCGGGAGATCCGCGTTTGTACCACAGGAACTTGCCGATGAACGTGGAAAAATTAGCCCGTCCTTTAATGTTCTTTCCATTGGTATGGAAACCACATAAAAAGGACCAAAAAGACGTTACAGATATTTGGGGTTTTTTGCATTTTCATTTCGTTTAGATATGTATGCCCGTCCGTTTGTAGAAAATTCACAAGAGGAAAAATTCTCTAGGAGATTCTCATTGGTCATCGCCCCTGGAAACCCCAGGCCTACCGTGGACCTCGGTTTCCTCTAATATCGGAGCTGTGAATGATCTTTTCAATCACTGCATACGTCAGAAAATTGTTCCAGTCAAGAGATCTACATAATGATAAGATACATGGCCATTATGACGTAATCCATAGTGCGATGGACGTGGATGTCCACAGTCAATGACGTATAGATATCTCTACGTCATTTATCCTCAGTAACTATACTCACGGAAAAGTGGCAGGGCTTTCAAATGTGCAAGGAACTTTTAAGAAGCCGTGTTTCGTGAGATGATCGTCACTTTCTTGTACATACTCTTCCTCCCTTCGCGTAAGTATTGGTTTGCAAGCTGGGTTTCGATTTTATCCCGGGCTTGTGGGCTTCATAAACAGATGCTGGCCATATGATTTCCAGAGTTGTAAACACGGCATTCAGTGCTGGCAGTGTGTGATAACTATTGCCACATCGATGCACTGGAAAAAAAACAAAAACAAAAAGAAAACTTGCTCCTACGTTAAATCATGACCCTAGCTTTGCAGGTACGCGGCTTTGCTATGACTCCGGTCCGGTTGCGCCATCTTGTATACTTTGTGTGTTTGCTAGTGTGTGTGTGTGTGTGTGTGTGTGTGTGTGTGTGTGTGTGTGTGTGTGTGTGTGTGAGAGAGAGAGAGAGAGAGAGAGAGTTACACTGTTCCGAACACTCCCATACAATTTCCGCTTTCAGCTGGAACAAAAAAAAAAAAAAAAAAAAAAAGATTTATTTTTAATCTAATCTAATTTAATTTCTTGTTCAGGAAACCGAAATTGAAAACAAAGCGACAGCAACAAATCAGTTGTCCCCCGCCCACCCGAAAAAACAAACAAACAAACAAGCAAACAAAAACAACAACACAACAACGACAAACTAAACAACAACAACCCTACACGCCCCTCCCCCCTCCCCACACCCTTCACATCCCATCTCACCCCGGGGGGGGGGGGGGGGGGGGTAGGCGAGCTGAATGCTGGCTGGGAACCAAAAATTTGTGCTGGCTTTTTTCTCGTTGGTCCCGCGTTTGCTATCGGCCGACTTTAGCTATGATTTGTCTCGCAGAATACCGTGGGTTTCCCGTCAGCCCAAAGGGTTGTATGGTGGAAACAGGGCTGGAGGAGGAGGCATTGAAAGAGGAGGGAAGGAGGGCAGGGGAGGAGGCAGGCTACGACAAGGATCTGTCGGAGAGGAGAGGTCCTTTCCGCAACCTTGTTGGTCAGACAGACACCCTGACTGTGCAGCTGTGCGTGGAGAGATGCTGGCTACAGCGCTACGACTTCGCTGCCATGCAGGTGAGGGTGCCGTGTTCACAGGCTACGTACCAGAGATGGAAATTTGGAGGAAAACGCTATATATTCCTCTTACACATAACGCTGCAGATGATACCCTAGAAATGCTTTAAAATGCACCAAAAAAATCACAAAAATCAGGCAGCCATAAACTCATGTGTAGAGTAAATTTCAATAAATTCAAATATTCCGTTTTTTGGCAGTGTTGGCAGCGACCACATATACCCCCTCATTCCACGGTCGTCTGCTGGCTCCTGTGCCAGCCGCGCATGAATACAAATAGTCCACAAGCAAGCCTCATTTTCCCCCTAATTTTACTATTACCTGGCATGAAACTTGTTTACAAAGCCAACAAAAAGCACCAGACTGCCATTTTTTTTTTTACTCTGTACACAAATTTTAAAAGGGGCAAAGATTTTCTACTATATTTAGCCGAGTTCTTACTATATGACCCGGAAGCTAATACCGGTCTGTAACATTACTACTAGCGCTCAGTTGGTATATGGGGCGGGGGGGGGGGGGGCAAATGTACACCGGTCATAGGCGCAGGAGGGGCAGATTTTACCGATTTCGTCAGATGATTACACCTTACCGCCATCTTTCGAACTTTACCTGCTATATGTCGGTGGTCAGTCTCTTAGCGAGGAGTAGATGCTTAAAGGTCTGCAATCGCAACCAAAACCCGCAAACAGTGTGTTTAACAAAATATTTTTAAAAACTATCCGACTGTTGAAAATGCACAATCAACTCTGTCACAGTTACAGAGTTTTCAGCGTCTCCAAAACCCCTATAAAAGCCACGGGCAGCCTGATGTCACAGCTCAGTTTGCGTTTTGACACCGAGCGAGAAAGATGGCAGTGACTAGTCTTCTCGGTCGTGCAGCATACAACACCCGCTAGACGCTGTAGCAATGTGTCTCGCTCACTGATCAAAATCAGAATAAAGTCACCGCAGACTCACGCTCTGGTTTTATACGGGTCTCCGAAGCGCTGACAACTCAGCAACTGTGGCAGAATTGGCTGTATTATGCACAGTCGCAGGTTTTGAAACACATACTGTTTGCGGCTTTTTGTTGACACTGCAGACCTTTAAAATGGCCGTCATCTAAATATGTAAATGAACAGTGTCTGTCAGCGCGCCATAAAACCTAACTTAGAGTTCTCACAACGTTATCAAAATTGGTGGCTGTACTCAGGTGAATATGGGGTGGGGTTGGAGGTGGGGGAAATCTATACAAAATCGTCATTTTTTTTTCTTTTCTACTTATTTTGAAAGCACTAACTGTAATCCCACGGGTTACTCAGTGGTGGGAAGTAACTCCATTCTTCAGTTTGGCGACTTCGCATCGCAGATTCTTATTACCTCCCATCGCGCGATCTCGGCAAAGCTGGGTACATCTCATGATCTGTCAGTCGATTCGTTTGTCAGATGCCTAAATAGCAAGCTAGTTGGTATCTGGATACGTATCGCCACTGCACAGCGTATCGTGGTTTGTCTAGCCTGTTCTACGCAAGCTACATGGTCAGCGAAACGATCACACATCTCACCTTACATGTCTTGGTCGCAGTTCAGTTCAGGTCAGTTCACCTGCACAGTGACAGCATCTCACAGGCTGGCAGGAAGGCTTTTAGGCAATGCGTTTATCAAGAAGTCAGCAAGTGTTGCGGCACGGCACGGCACGGTCAACCGCTGAGTAGCAGAATTTGAATTTTCGACCCACCTCCAGCTGATTATCAAGATATACTCACCCTCACTCTCACCCTCACTGGCAGCTTGCCTCTTTTTGCGACCGCCTTCCATGCACCTTGACCTACATAACACAAAAATCAGTCACGAAAATCATGCTTTTTTCATGACGACAAAAATCACTACAGACTGTAGAGGATACCTCAAATAAACAGCACACAGGACCCCACGCTCAATTTGCGTCCATACGCCTGTTTCAGGGCGGCACACGTTGCTACTGCTCGCGATCAGTCGGTGGTTTGAGCAAACTGAATGACACTGCGTGTTATGACCGCTGCAGCGGCAACTGTTTGCAAAGATGTGGTGGCGCCATCGCCATGTCCATCTACGAAACAGGTCGTATCAACCATTTAAAAAAAAAAAAAAAAAACTACTTTATTATCCCTTTCTGGAAATTCGGGCTGCTTCGCCCGAGGGAAGCGCGTCGCCGCGGTGCAGCGCCACCCAATACCTATCCTATATTTTTTTAATAATTTTTGCTGGGGGAGGAAAGCCGGATAACCCGGAGAGAAACCCCCGATGAGCAGCCCGATAGCCAGGAAAAACGAAATTTGAATAGCTGAGCTGGCCCTTCGCACCACGTGATTGTAATGTGTTTATGTCCAGTGTGTGAGAGAATGCGTGTGATTCACGTGAGCGTGCGTGTTGGGTTCAGTTCGCGGCGCTTTGAGCCGATTCATGAAATTGGGTAAAGCGCCTATGCAATACTCATTATTATTATTATTATTATTAAAAACCGGTATCACATATTACAAGCTCGGCCTGGGCTCGAACCCACGCTTCATCGCCATGACATCGGTGACGGCCGTTCAGTAGCGCAGCGGCTAAATCCGACGCGCTGCCTATTACACCACCGCTCACCCCCTTACGGATTAAGAGATTCCGAACTTACCGTTTCACACAATGATTTATGTTAGATCCTCCGTAGATAGAAACTCATGTGTCCCTCATGTCAAAACAAAGACCTTTGGCCAGCCTAGTGTTTCATACTGGGGTCCGACTTGTTGGAATGATCTCCCAGGACCAATCAGATAAGCAAAACCGCAAAACCAGCCTTTAACGAAAATCTGAAAACCCATAACTTCATTGCCCTCAACCAACAGCTCTGTGTGTGTGTGTGTGTGTGTGTGTGTGTGTGTGTGTGTGTGTGTGTGTGTGTGTGTGTGTGTGTGCGTGCGTGCGTGTGTGTGTGTGTGTGTGTGTGTGTGTGTGTGTGTAGAAGCCACGGGAAGGGGCGACCGGCTGCACATTATGTGTTTACAGTTAAATTTATATGTATTTGGGGGGAGGGGGGGGGGCATGTTGTGTGTGTTTCTGGGTGAGTGAGTGAGTGTGTGTTGATTGCAAGGTGCCCTGAGCTCCTACGGCAGGGAGGGCGCCCCTTAAATACCCGTATTATGATGGTGATGATGATGTTGATGTTGATGACGATTATTATTATTATTATTAACACCGGGTCTTCAGTCTCTGATCTAATTACGACATTGCAATTATAGCTGTTTATCAATTTATGAACCTCTTTCTTTTAGAAAACACGATTATATTCCAGCTGTCAAACTGTGGTAAAGATATATATATATATATATATATATATATATATATATATATATATAGATGTTTGAGCTGGAGGCAGCCGCGTTAAACAGTTATTTTCCTGTGTCTTACTGTAAGCTCTGGTTTTCAGGATACGAACGACTAGGACCGGTTACTAAGAGTTCCAGTTTGCGATATGGTAAGTCCGAACTTACCGAACACTCCTCCCCCTGGTGACAGCGTAATGGACTTTAGTAGCTCCATTGTTCAGTCGATCGATTACCTCCCTTCGCGCGAATTCTCGGCAAAGCGGGGAACATCTGCTAGTGGACAAATAAGTCAGTACTAAACAGTTTGCGTCCGGTTTTTGTTTTTTTCTGTCCCCCCACCCACCCCTCTCTCTGTCTCTCTTTCCTTCAGCTTACCTCGGTTGTTACGACGCCACCTACCTGATGAGACTGTGTCACCAGAAGCCTGGCGACAGCTACAACAAACCGATTCTACAGACTGGCCGGATGACAGCCATGGTCTGCGCTCTTTACTGTTCTTCCTATCCTGCGCCAAGATATGTCGCCGTTGTGTCGGTAAAAATCAAAATCAAAACAACAACAACAACAACAACAACAACAGCGACAACAGCAAAAGGGACAAGAACAACAACAACAACAACAATAATAATAATAATAATAATTGTGGAGTGTAGGCGCTTTACCCAGTTTCTTAATCACGATTTCAATTCCCGGCTGGGGCCAAATATTTGTGCTGGCCTTTTCTCGTTGCCCTTTCATTGATATCACCCATGCGTGGTGGAAAAGGACGTTGAACTCCCAAACTCCCCACCTACCCACCCCAATTTCATGAACTGGCTCAAAGCGCCGCGAGCGGAGCGCAACACGCACGCTCACGTGAATCACACGCATTCTCTCGCACACTGGACATGAACACATTTACAATCACGTGGTGCGAAGGGTCAGCTCAGCAAATGAAGTTTCGGAGTAAGAATTGCTTTTGATATATTCTGTTCAAATTTTGTGGGCTGAACATTTCCAGAGCAGAATGAACCAAATCAAAACACGATATTCGCCCCAAAAGGGAAATTGAAACCACCACACATATAAAACAACAACGGTAACAAATCTAAATATTGAAATAATGAACAGTGTATGTCTGTGTATGTGTCTGTTCGCCATAAAACTTTTATTTAGTGTTCTTAAATCGTGGTCCAGATTTGTGGCTGTGTTCAGGAGAATCCCAGAAAGAATCTGTCGGGAAATAATCTCGGAAAATCGTCAAACTCACATATGTTATTATCCCCCCCCCCACACACACACACACAAACACACACACTTATCTTCAAAGCACTTACTGTAATCGTACGGGCTACTGCTCCTCGGGAAGTAACTGCAATGCGAAGTCGCCGAACTGAACAAAAGCGTTACTTCCCGTGGAATAGTCGCGCGATTTCTTGGCACAGACGGGTACATCCGCTAGTGCAACAAGAATTGAAGATATAATTATAATTATATACTGAAGGATTCTCTGATCACCTTTCACCTCCAGACCCCAAACACTTGCTGCTGCGGTATCAGTTCCAATGAAGCCAACAGCATCGACCGTGATCGGGAAGGAAAGATGTGCCCGACTCCATGCGCGGGCGGCGGTGAACCCAAGTGTGTGGGACAGAGGCGGATCAGTGCCTTCGGTTTGGCAGGTAAAGCCGGCTCTTAACTGGGCACTGCGGAGCGCACAGTGCTGTCCGCAGTTGTGACACAGTCAAGTTGTGATTGTGGGGGTTTCCGCCGCTGTGGCGTCATCACAGCAACCTGGATTTCAAAAAGCCACAACTGTGACTGTGGTTTCCACAACAGATTCTGATTGGCTGTACTACGTCACTCGGCGCGCAAACATGGCGGACAGTGCATCTTCTATCGGTTTGTCACCGGGCACAACTGTGTTCGGTTTAGTTAGTAGACACACCGAGCGCAACGACTGTGGTGTGCACATGGTGTGTTTCGCGCGCTGTGCCCAGTTAAGAGCAGGCGTAAGGACACGATCTGTCATGCAGTTAGGTCGGTTTTACGTGGTTTTCCACCGCATTAGGGCGATATCAAAGGCGGGGCAGCGAGGAAGAGGCAAGGACATTTTATGGCTCCCTGGATCTGTGATACAGCTGCCCCACTAGAAACCTTGCTGCAAATCACGACAACTGTAATTGATTAATTAATTACTGAATTATGTGTTGCTGATAGTAGTAGTAGTAGTAGTAGTAGTAGTGTTTAGTCATTCGTGGTGTATTTATTTCTATCAGTATTAAATCAGTATTCTCTGTGTACTCTAAAGGTATAGCGTTAGTTATAAATTGCTTTGTCCGTTCGTTCGTGCTTGTTATGTGTGGCGGGGGACAACTACGCCGCTCTTGTCAGAATTTTCTCGAAAGAGAGATCGGTTGCTTCCGTTGGATCGCGAAACTGGTTAGTTTATAAGTAAAACTACTTTTTGATGGGCATTTATCAACTGTACTGCTTGTCTGTAAAAAGAAGAAGAAGAAAAAAAAGAAGCTTCAACTCAGATCCTCAGCTGACCCCGCATCCTACGCATTCCACAGGTTACGTCAAAAACACTAGGTCAGCGAGCATTGCTCTACCACGGTCCAGTCATTTGGAACAGCCTGCCTTCCAATGTTCGCCATGCAGAGTCGACGGATTCTTTTTAAGCCGCTTTAAGATCCCATTTTTTTCCGGCTGTATTATATAGACTAAATTGACTACTCCATCATCACTGCCACCATCATTATGTCGTGTTGGGATGTTTTCATGACTGTATGTAACGTGTATGTGACGTGTATTTAATGTGTATGTAATGTGACATGTATTTCATGTGTATATGTATACATAATGCCACTCTGCTATTGTGAGGCGCAGAGAGCTTCAGCAGGAGGTTGGGCGTCAGACAAATCCTCATTATTATTATTATTATAGACTATGTGAGGCGCCCAAAGGTCCAGCAGGAGGTTGCCGGGACGCCAGACAAATCTTCATTATTATGATTATTGTTATTAAAAGGGCAGGCTTGTGTGTGTGTGTGTGTGTGTGTGTGTGTGTGTGTGTGTGTGTGTGTGTGTGTGTGTGTGTGTGTGTGTGGTCTGCAGGATGGTTGGTACGGAGGCCGTCTGGCATACCAAGAACGGTGATGTCGGATTTTGGTAAAGGCTCCGGATGGCTTTGGCCCGAGTTTCCAGGTACACGGGTCTTGCTACTGTTTGTTGTTGTTGTTGTTGTTGCGGTTGGCTCTATTCGTACCTATGTCAAAAGAGGTGTGGGTTATTCACTTTTTGTCCTCACTGTGTGTCTGCTTCTTGTGCGCTGTGTGCCTGGAATCTTTTTTTTTTCCCGCACAAATAATATCATACTTAGAGATTACCTAGGTGTTCCATACTTAGTAGAATGATGTTTTGTGCAGTAACCTCGATGGTTCGATTGTTTGAGTAGCTACCTCGCCGGAGGCTCGGTAGCTACACACACAATCGAGGGGGGGGGGGGGGGGGTGTTTGAATGTTAGGTGGATTACGTACATATTTGTCCAGTGTGAGGGGGGGGGGGGGTTTGAATGTTAGGTGGATTACGTACATATTTGTCCAGTGTGAGGGGGGGGGGGGGGTTGAATGTTAGGTGGATTACGTACATATTTGTCCAGTGTGAGGGGGGGGGGGGTTGAATGTTAGGTGGATTACGTACATATTTGTCCAGTGTGAGGGGGGGGGGGGTGAATGTTAGGTGGATTACTTACATATTTGTCCAGTGTGAGGGGGGGGGGGGTGAATGTTAGGCGGATTACGTACATATTTGTCCAACTGCTACGAGTATGTTCTGTTCTACCGGAAATGCCCCCCCCCCCCCATCCCAGTACATTTCAACAGTTCTGGCTTTTCGGTTCCCCTGTATTTTGACAATTGGGTTTGTTTTCTGAATTCTTTATCTGTTATTGTCTGTTTTTCTTCGGAAAATTCGTTTTCTTCTGGCGATGACAGTCATTTTCCGTCCTTCGTATCTTCCGGCAGACAACAATTTCGAGGTGAACAAGGAAAGCCTGCCGCCGCAGCCAGAACCAGACGAACCTGACCCGGAGACAGACATCAAGGACCTGGCGGGTCCTATGCTCGGGAGGCCCATCATTGAGCCGGATAACGCTGGAGTCAAAGTCGTTGACAGTGAGCACACGCACGCACGCACGCACGCACGCACGCACGCACGCACACACACACGCACGCACACACACACACACACACACACACTCCTCGCGTGCTTCCGTAGGATATAAAGTTTGCGCATGTTACTTTGGTTATCCTCCCTGTGTGTGTGTGTGTGTGTGTGTGTGTGTGTGTGTGTGTGTGTGTGTGTGTGTGTGTGTGTGTGTGCGTGCGTGCGTGCGTGCGTGTGTGACACAGAACCTGAAGAGGAGGAAGAGAGCAGCGGGTCATCTGTCGGTGTGACTGTGGGGGTCGTGATCTGCTGTCTCGCTATCATGGGAGCTGTCCTCTTCGTCGTGGTCGGGTGAGTGACCCCCCCCCCCACCCCCCATATCCTCCCGCCCCCTCCCCCCATCCCGGCCATCCCACTCGTGAACGTGCCTCTAGTCATACGCTTGAACCTCCTGGTAGTCCTTCTCCAGGGCTGCCAGATCCTGACGGGCCTCTGAGAACTCGCCCTCTGCTTTGGAAATGTTCAGCCCAAAAAAATTCAAAAAATAAATGCATTTCTAAACGTCCGAAACTTAAATTGCTGAGCTGGCCCTTCGCACTACGTGATTGCAATGTGTTCATGTCCATGTGTGTGAGAGAATGCGTGTGATTCACGTGAATGTGCTTGTTGGGTTTAGCTGGCGGCGCTCTGAGCCAAATATCTGGCGGGATAAAGCGCCTATATTAATGAGCTTCTTCTTATTATTATCATTTGTGTGTGTGTGTGTGTGTGTGTGTGTGTGTGTGTGTGTGTGTGTGTGTGTGTGTGTGTGTGTGTGTGTGTGTGTGGACGGTGGCCGGAGATGTAGATACTGGCTTGTTTAACTTACGCCGGGTAGAAACGGAGAAACTAAGACTGATTCCCGAGTGTCATAAAAGGCCAGGATAAACTTTTTCTCTTTGATAGGTTGACGAAAGTGGCTTCTCAAAAAATCATCGCCGAAAATCGTTGGCAGCTTAATTATTAAATCGGCAAATGCACTGTATTTTCTGGCTGTAGAATTAGCACTGTCTCGCGGGTGCTTTTTATTTATTTAATTATTTATTTATTTATTTATTTTACATTTTCACAGGCAAAAGAAAGACACAACGAGCGACACGGAAAAAGCGATCGCACTTATGCAGGTATGTTAACGCTGACCGGGGTGTAAAAAAAAAAAAAAAAAAAAAGTACACACAATTTTAAAGTACGTGTTTGTGTTTGAATGTAGAGGGGATTTCGTGTCCATCTCTACGAAGGGCTGTTCACTCTGCGAAAATTATCATCAACAAGCATCATTCGCAACGATGTCACTCATATCTTTTTGTGTTCGTGTACCCCTGAAAATGAGACCTAGCCACCGGCCCCCGTAGTGTACTGGTTAGCACTTCGGACCATGGACCGGGAGACCCGGGTTCGAGTCCCAGCCGAGGCAAGCGGGATTTTTCCTACTTAGGTCGGCTCCTACCCGGAGCGGGTGTGCTATGGGCCCGATGGGGAGGCTGTTGCCACACAGCCGAGTTTCACCCACTTCACGGGTACGACTTTGGGGGTGCTTCCCTTAGTATGACACGTGTTATGATGTGGATGATTACACGGCCGGCACCGCAGGTGCCGTACTTCCCGGGCCTGGTTAATGCCGGGATATTTGTGACAGGAAGCGTGGAATGCGGCCCTGTCCCGCAGTCACAAACCACATGGACCTCCATAGCATCATCTTACTGTCATCCTCATCTCCATCATCATGCATAATAAAAAGTTGTCCCAGCTTCCGAGTCCTCCGTGGGTTTCACCCATGACCTGGGAGGAACACCACTGGAGCTGACAAAGAGTTGGGGCAGCGAAAACAAAAAAAAAAAAAACCCTAGCCGGATGAAGACGGCAAATTGGACTCCTTAAGCCCGCCCTTAACTGGGCACAGCGCGCGAAACACGCATGCGCACATCACAGTCGTTGCGCGCGGTGTGTCTACTAACTACAAAACCAAACACAGCTGTGCTCGGCTGGTGACAAACCGATTGAAGATGCACTGTCCGCCATGTTTTAGCGCCGAGTGACGTAGTACAGCCAATCAGAATCTGTTGTGGAAACCACAGTCACAGTTGTGGCTATTTGAAATCCAGGTTGCTGTGATGACGCCACAAGCCATAGGAAGTAAAGCTCAAACCGACGACGATGACGCCACAGTGGCGGAACCCCCCCCCCCCCCAAATCACAACTGTGTCACAACTGTGGACAGCACTGTGGCGCTCCTCAGTGCCCAGTTAAGAGCCGACTTTACTGTGGCCGAAGGACACAAATACACAGGGTCTCAAAATGCCTATATATTCTTTATTAGCGTCGAGGCATCAAAGTCACCCCCGAAAAATGCTTTCATCTAGAAACAACTTGATTACTACCATGAACAGACATCTGATTCAAAGGCACGCAACTGACAGGAGTTTAAAAATGTGAATGTCTCATTTCAGCTTGGCCTCACTAGAGTAATGCGCGTCTACTTTCTCTTTAGCAAAAACTGTAGCAAACAGTGAAATTTTTCGTTACCGATCTTATGCTGCCTTCACTTAATTAGTTAGAATCATGAATTACCTTCTCCGGAAATGTTTGCTTTCGGCCTTTCCGCTGGCAGTAAGCGGTTCCATTACAAGGGGTTTTTTTGTTGCCTAATTAGAATTTACACCATTTTTTTTCTCTAAGCGGTGGCTTTTGTCACTACCGCCTCATGCATCATGAACGGGTTTATACAGCTAGTGATAGCGGGCCAGCATCAGGGGTCTTTGGCCATCAGACCACGCTTTCCATTACGCCATACGGGTCGGATTACGTAAGGTCTTGCTGGCGTCGAGGCCGCGCTGAGCCTAGGCCTGTGCAACCCTGTTCCGGGTCCGTCGCTTCTCCAAGCCCCTACGACGACGGCCAAGTTGGGCTAACCGAGACCGATCCGAGCTAAGTGATACCTAAGAAGGAAAAAACAAAAATACTCGGTGACAAGGAAAGTGGACAGTTGCACACAAGTGACTTTGAGGTCCCCGTGTTATTTCACAGTGTGCACAGAAGCGGTGAAACCTGTCGCATTCACCAGCACAGCACATTTTCAGCCTGTTTAGAGAGTATTGCCTGCATGAGTTGTCTCCCTTGCCGCAACAAGCACGCATTTTTCGTGGCAGAGCACAAAGCTGCCACGAAAAATACTGCGGCGGGTCTGTGTATGTAATCTCTAAACCGGCTGAAAATGTAGTGTGCTGGTGAATGTGACAGTTTCCATCGTTTTTGTGCACACTGTGAAATAACACGGGGGCCCTCAAAGTTGTTCGCAACTGTCCACTTTCCTTGTCACCGAGCCGGTATTTTGATTTTGTTCCCTTCTTGGGCATTACTACGCTCAGCCCGGTCTCGGTGTTGTTGCAGGGGTAGTAGCGTAGAGGATCGCCGCCCCGAGAACAGGAATGCATCAGACCACGCTTTCCGTTACGCCATACAGGTCGGATTACGTAAGGTCTTGCGAGCGTCGAGGCCGCTCTGAGCCTAGGCCTGTCAGTGTACTACGCGGGGCACACATCGCTGTACCACATCGCTGTACCTACATAGCCGGTAGCGGGCAGCCCCAGCAAGGCCTTTGTCCACCCAACTGACCCCCCCCCTTTCCATTACGCAATCCTGTCCCTTTCCATTACGCAGTCCTATCCCTTTCCATTACGCAATCCTGGCCGGCTTTGCCAGCCCGCTGCTACGCCGTACAACCGCAGGCGCCGTAGTTTCTCGTACGGTACCCATGTAAATGCAGTGGCGCTACGCTTGTCCTTCCCCCTCCCCTGCCCTCTTGCGGAGCCACCGTTGTTTTGCTCATAGGGATTTTACCCTTGCCTGAGATTGTTGTGCTCGACTTTCGTGCAGCGCTAATGTGAACTAATATCTAATAATAATAATGAGAATAATCGATTTTTAAAAATCACTTTTAAAAATAATCATAACTGTTTCGCCAACTTTATTAATCTGATTCTCGCACAGTATGGAGGTTATAAGGGCTGGGGCCACGCTGATATAATTATTTGTACTGGCCTTTTTCTCCGGCGCTGCCTCGGCATTGATGTCACCCATACGTGGTGGAAATGGGCGTAAAATTCCCCCCCCCCCCTCCGAGGTTATAAAACAATCTGCCAAGTTGTATAGTCTGGGTACGGGTTGGAAAGGAAGGTGTGTGTGTGTGTGTGTGTGTGTGTGTGTGTGTGTGTGTGTGTGTGTGTGTGTGTGTGTGTGATCAATACCAGGCTAAGTTTGACAGATACTTGCCACTCTGCCACAGAATCACTGATCTTGGCTTTGAATGCACGCTACTTGTTCTGACTGTTGGCACCTTAGGGAGCATACATAGGAAATTACATTTTGTGAGTGGGCTGAGTCTGGCAGGCATACCCTTTAAGCGAGCTAAAGCCATTGCTAAATACTGTTCAGTCAGTGCCATGGTCGGATCCCAAATATTCTGGAAACAAAGATGCAGACACCTAAACGTGACTGGCGTAATGCCGATTATAACTTAGACTGACATAACATGATATTATGCTGATTGATGTTTTGATTGATTGTATGCTTTGATTGTTTGCTGACGTTGCGTCCGTGCCGAGGCGTCATGGTAACGTGATGATGTCCGAACTGAAGTGTTCTCTTTTGCATAGTATTGTGTGAAGTGAATGAGAGAATTAAGTCTTGTTGATGTGTGTGTCGTGCCTGCACCGAGACCGTGCTTTATCATTTTCAGTGGAGGGCGGCGCTCTTCACGCGCGTCATTTATTTATTTATTTTTTTAAAACAAATAAAAGTATCCTATCAGTGTGTCCTATTTCGGCTTGCAGACCACCCAGTCAGCAGGCGACACCGTGCCAGAAAGGGGAAAGGAAGAGAAGAAGAGGAAGAAAAATAAGAAAAATAAAAAAGGAAAGACAGACGTAGAACAGCCGGACACTACTGACGAGAATGAGGCTGCCAAGGAACCGCTTCTGATGGCATGATTGGTCTGCATGAATTGACCAGAAGCACGACGACGATTTCTGCGGGGTTTTTTTTTTCTTTGTTTGATTTTTACATATATATACATTTTTAGTAGATGCATTTGTATTTACACTGCCACCATCATTATGTCGTGTTAGGATGTATCGTGATTGTGTGTATGTAACGTGTATGTGACGTGTATTTAATATAGATGTAATGTGACATGTATTTCATGTGTATATATGTATACCTAATACCACTCTGCTATTGTGAGGCGCCCAGAGTACCAGCAGGAGGCTGGGCGCCAGACAAATCCTCATTATTATTATTATTATATGCGAGGCGCCCAGAGTACCAGCAGGAGGTTGGGCGCCACACACATCCTCATGACTATTATTATCATTATTATATGTGAGGCGCCCAGAGTACCAGCAGGAGGCTGGGCGCCAGACAAATCCTCATTATTATTATTATTTGTGTTTGGGCTATTCGCGTGTCCACCGGCCGACAAAGACTGATAAACTTATCTACATCTAGGCTGAGTGTGTTAAACGTCCTGTTCCATCACGTATGGGAGATATCAAAACGTACGGGGCAACATCATCGAATCCTGGAGGCTGAGCGGTGTCCACCGTTGTGAATGGTCGCTTTCCTCTAAACTCTGCGTTTGTTTGTTTATTTGGTTTTTTCCCCTCCGGACTAAACTATTTCCCATCGCAGAAATTATTATCAGTCAGTGCAAATCATGGGATGTGTTCTCGGGTCAGTTGTGGCTGTTTTGGGGGGAGTTTTCGTGTACCGGTGTGCACGTGAACACCCAGCTATGCGTGCCAAGCTGTTGTCAGTATGGGCCCGGCGTACAACAAGGCGCTGTTGCTGGCCACAGTTTTTGACACTGCTCCTGCTTTGTGGCGACGTGGAAACAATCCCAGGCCGCCAAACGCGGTGAAGGAAATCATGGGTAATTGCACATTCAGTGCAGAGGAGGCCATGCTGGGTGGAGAAGAGACAAGTATTTCGGTTCTTCTCATGTTCAGACATGCCATGAGCGAGTTGACAGACACCACTGAACCGCTCAATGACCAGAATTGACTGGCGGATGCACATTGTTGAGCAGTCACGGGTCCGGCAGTGACGACGCCGCGGCAGCGATCAGTGCCAAGCTAATCACTGTACTCACTGAATAACTTGAGATTCTAGTCATTAACAATCACCAGACCACCAACGCGCAAGTACACATGGAAAACAACAAAACCCCGGCCAAAACAAAACAAAACAAAACAAAACACAGCACCGGTAATGCATGTCAGTACAACAGTCGGGATACACTGAAGAGATAGATGTGAGTCACTGCATGAGTGCATGTGTGTGTGTGTGTGTGTGTGTGTGTGTGTGTCCACGCGCGCGACTGATGATGTAGGCAACATTGGCTTTTCTACCAGCACGTTGGTACGGTTTTCTGTTGTTTTTTTTTAAAAATTCCTTTCTTTCTCAACTCGGTGAATGAATAAAGCAGCTTGCAATTAATAGCCTGTGGGTTTACAGACTTCAATTAATGAATGATTTTAATCACAGTTTGTCGGTCCAGTGTGTGCTGTTCACGTAAAACTTGCAGAACTTGAGTAGTCCGTTGTAAGCGCCATACATTTTCCCACGAATCAGAACAGGCGATACGCCTTCCTTGAGCAAGGTTAGCGTATGCATACTCAGTGGACATCAAGTTATCATGTCACTTTTGTCTGTAATAATAATAATACAGTAATAATAATAATGTTTGTCTATTAATAATAATAATAATAAGCGTATTAATATGTAGGCGCTTTATCCCAAATATTTAGCTCAGCTGAAGCGCCACGAGCTAAACCTAACACGCGTGCTCACGTGAATCTCATGCATTCTCTCACACACTGGCAATGAACACATTATACATGTAATTACGTGGTGCAAGGGCCAGCTCAGCAATATGTTTCTGAAGGTCAGAACTGCATTTATTTTTGAATTTTGTGGGCTGAACATTTCCAAAGCCGGCAGAGGGTAAGGAAGCCGGTGTACCCCGTGGCCCAAATCAGTGAGAAAATGAAGGCATTTGAACAACCTTTTTCGTCAAAATACGTAACATGGGCGATATCTCTTCTAAAAATGCAGCGCGGCAACAGAAAAATCGTGAACAATAGGTCTGGAGAAGGTGACTCAGTTCCCATTTAATCTCAAAGTAAAAAGCGCTTCAAGGAGATGGTTTAGGACATAGCTACAATTACATCACACACACACACACACGTCTCACAACTCCCGCCAAAAAGAACGCAGCAGCATGGTGTGCACGTGTGTCAGTCTATGACCCAGACATCGTTACTCCGCAGTCAGTGACGTCACAGTGTGCGTGAAAGTATGTATTGGCTGGAGAAACGTCAGCAGCAAGTTTCAGTGATAAAAAACAAGACTGCTTGTTTTTTATCACTGAAACTTGCTGCTGCGCGTAGCAAAATCTGCCCCATCCTCAGTATAAAACAGTTGTTTCCCTATAGAGAAACAACTTGACTTAAAAACTGACCGCTGCGGCGACAAACTCAGTGACTTGAAAAGCAAAACAACCAACCACCCGTGCGCTGACTGACAACTGTGACAAGTTTACAACACAAAATGACACACACACACATACAAACACACAGGTGGAGGCAAACACACACTGACACTTGTGAACACACTGACAAGAGCCGACGCGCTGACACTCAGGGTGATCTGATGATACTGTGCCATGACGGTATGGTGACTGGACTGACTGCCCGTCGCGGCACCACCTCGACTTTAAAGTGATTTCAGCGGCCGATTTTTGTGTAAGTTTATCGCAGCGTCCACCCCATAGCCGTATACAGCAATCGGAAAATCACAGTCGCCGGCCGGCGGACTACTGACTTGCCAAATCGGCCTGCTTGATGTTTGGGTTGACATGCCACAGTCACCACTGATGCTCATTGACTATGATATCAGTCGTGATCAACGGCAAGTCTCAGGCGATAGTGATAAAGGTAAATAATTATTCGGGCGTAAGCGGTGCCCTAGACTACACCGCACAGACTGATACTAATACACACTGGTCAGACACAGAGAGAGAGAGTGAGAGGGGGAAAGAGAGAGAGAGCGCCAGTGGGAAACCGGAAGTTACGCCAATCTCAATATTAAAAAGTGTGATCGGAAAACTATGGGTATCTGCCATTGATAAAACCATTAAATAAAGCACACAGATTCGTTTCTTTTATAATAAAAAAAATCATGTGAAAACGTATCCCGTTTACTTTGCTCAGTTATTACTGGTAACTTGTCTGAGTTTAACGAAGTTTTTGTTAATGATGGTGTCCCGTAGTTGCGATCCAACATATTGCTGGTCCATGTGCAAAGAAAACGACGTCTAAGGGGGGCAGTCGGTTACCTTTGCAACTGCTCATTTTTGTGCTTAAACTTGCAAGCGATGTACCGGTAAGATAACCATTTTAAACCATTGCCTGCACGTTTCATGTTTGTTTGTAGAACTGCACTTTTATTTGACATTGATGCATGCAGAAAGATACCTGCATTGCGTGTTTCTCTGTGTCGGGACTCCTCTCTCATTCTGAGATGATTGACCCACGTGTGAATTTTGTGTAGTCAGTATGCAAACTATGACGATGAATGCGCTGAAAATAAGCAGTGCATTTTGTTTAAGTGGTTGTGGTCATTTTTCTGATTGATGTATCGGACACCAGTGGTTACGAACGGGTCCCTAAAATTCCCGAAACCAAAGGCAAAGTAGTACTTGTAGTACTATGGCGGAGATTCAGGGTTAGTAAGGAGGGGTCGTACTAGTACCAAGTCCTGCCCGGTCCCTACTGCCCGGGACTTACTGCACGGTACTTACTGCCAGCTTCTTACTGACGTAATGAAAAAAGTGCATGTGGCATTGATTAACACATTTCTTTATTCAGCCCCTGATAAGATGGTTTTGTTTCATGTTTTTAAATGAGTGAACTTCAAGTCGTTGAGGAAGCATGCGTGGGACTTCCTGTCCGGGCCTGACATACTAGTAATCAAAAGAAGTGGATGTGGCCCTAATTAAGTAATTTTTTCTTTATTCGGCACCTGAATGGTGGATTTGTTTTTTGTTTCATAAATTTACATTCCATCTCTTATGTGTGTGTGTGTGGGGGGGGGGGCAGAGAGGTGAGTGGGGTGTTGGTGGCTATTTATTAGTAGTATTAGTGGATTACTTGATTTTGATGTGTTACTCGTATAGCATTGAAATTGGATTAGCAGCTTTATCATAGTTGTTCATTATGCAAGTGCTGTATTTTGTTAAACTGGCAAAGTAAATGGATCATTTATAATGCAAAATTTATTCAAAAACAATAACACATTTGAGAATAATTAAAAAGAAAAGATCTACAAGTGTGTATCAATGACCAAAGATAATAACATGGGCAGATCTGTGCATGTAATAATAATAATGTTTTATATTAATAATAATGAATGGTATGTGTGGGGTGCATTTCTTTAAATAAAACTCAATACATCCAGGGCATGCTCCCCGATCCGAGTTCACACTCATGAAAAACATTTTGACACATGAGATGAAAGTGCATGAAACAACATCATCATAACGATAATGATCATCATCATCATAAAGATATAAATTTGTTAATTAAGGCCACATCCATTTCTTAACATTGTTAATCCCACAATTTCCGCCCGGGCAGTAAGCGGTCTCTAGCATGCTCATAAAAAAATCATCTTGACGTGTGAGATGGAAAGTGGAAACCAGGAGGATTGAGTAGGAGTGAGGTAATAGGGGCAGCATCGTTTGTTGTGATATTTTGCGTTTTGAGTAGGATTAAAATCATCTAGTGAGGTAATAGGGGCAGCATCGTTTGTTGTGATATTTCGCGTTTTGAGTAGGATTAAAATCGTCGAGTGAGGTAATAGGGGCAGCATCGTTTGTTGTGATATTTCGCGTTTTGAGTAGGATTAAAATCGTCGAGTGCGTCGTTTGCTTGTGATATTTCATGTTTTGAGTAGGATTAAAATCGTTGAGTGAGGTACACCGGTTTGTAATCATTATCACAAGAGTTTCCATGTTAATTTTCAGGGGTAATGAAGGAGGTTTAAAAAAAAAAATAGCAACATCGTTGCGATCATTATGATGGACTGACATGCCACTGATTGTCCCAGTGGAATTAGCATAACAACATTAAAGTTCTACATGGAGAATATGGTCCATCTTGTCTGGTTGTCAAGCCAAACAAATGCTTTGTTTTTTAAAAAAAAGTTCATCGGGAAACAGGGGACTGTAAAAAAAATGTAAATGGAGCAGACGGTACATTTGCATGTTAGCAGTCTGTTGGACATTAGTTATTCTTTCAGATTTCTTACATTCAGACATCTTTCTCCTGTGTTGTTATAACTGTGGGTCAGCTGGGACTGGTTTACCATCCCAAGAAGTAATCAAAGATAAATTTGAGTCTCTGTTGCTTCAGATGCATGTTTAAATTTCATACAGACACACCTTGAACCAACCGCTCCGCACTAGGGAAAACAGCCCACAAGCAGCTTGGGCCGCCAGGCAATATATCGGTAGGTTTGTCTCGGTTTGAATAAATTTATCATTTAGGCTAGTCCCTACAGCACAGTGGGTGATTTGCAAGCACCCTACCGGCATGGACAAGTCAATGGGGAAAAAATCATGGAGACGAGCACAATTTTCTGCTCTAGATTCTAGTACCTAATGTAGTCTTCAGTTAAATTCATGTATTATTTCTATGTTTATTTATTTATTTTATAATTTCAGTCTTTGAGATAAACCACATCACATAATTGCTTGCTTTCGTTTGCAGCTAGGAATAGGAGAGCTGAGACAATGTCGACCTGCCCCTCTCTCTCAGAGTCGCAGGATGTCAGTGGGTGGCTTCCTACAATTAGCTCAGCTCTGTTGCATTTCGGAAGGCTCAAGGATCAACATGCTTTGAAACTGCAGGACCTTTTATACCAGCAAACGTTGCAGAATTCTAACTTCTGCGATGTGACGATTCACATTGGTGACATGGTATGATTTCCATTTAACTTTTAAGTAATGTTCAGCATTTCACTTCTCTCAGTATCCCCTCTTGAGAACTGACTGCATAGTTCCTGGACTTTTGTATATATATATATTCCATTTAATGCTTGAAAATGTATGATTTAAAAAAAAGAGAGTTAATATTGGCGTTTTCATACAATTACACAGAACTTTACACTTAAGTTAGTAAGTTACAATAAGACTACTGATGTAGGCAGAAAGGTATACACTATACAGGCAAAACATAAAGTATACACGTAATCATACATGTATGCATCTAGATAAATCAATTACATGCATGCTAGCATACTTTTAAAAAAAAAACTTGTACATGTATGTCAGTGATCGTCAAATGCGCCCGCTCGCTTTCGCTATCAAATTTACCGTCGGGCGAGTGAAAGCTCCGGTAGCGGTAGCCCGATTGGCGAGCAGGAATTCTGAGATGAATCAGAACCTAGCAGCCACTCCGGCTTCCAGAATTTTTTTTTCGGGCTACCAGTTTTGTTCAGGGCGGTAGCCCGAATGGCTACCATGGTCCTGACACATTTGACGATCGCTGTATGTATACATGAACAGTGAGATTTTAATTTATGCACCAACAACACATATTTGTCTCAATATTTTGCTTGCAGAGGAAGTGTACAGCAAATGATCGATAGAAAAACAGTTGATACAGCATAAAATACTTTAGCACAGTGCTTCATTCTAAAGGCAATACAGTAGCAATAGCTGTCAACTTTTCTTTGTCTTTTTTTTCCCCCAAGACTGTGAAGGCTCACTGGTGCGTTCTGGTGGTGTGCCCATACTTCCAGTCGCTATATGACAGCGGGATGAAGGAGTCAAAATCAGGTGACAAAATACAGATGCTGATTTAGTGGAGGGTCCATTTACCATTATTTTTTTTTTTTTTTTTTTTTTGCTGCCACAACTCTTTGCCGGCTCCAGTGGTGTTCCTCCCCAGGTAATGGGTGGAATCCACGGAGGGCTCGGTAGCTGGGGCAATTTTTATTATGCATGATGATGGAGATGAGGATGATGGTATTGGTAAGAACTAAGATGATGCTATGGAGGTTTGTGTGGTTTGGGACTGCGGGACAGGGCCGCATTCCATGATTCCTGTCATAAATATCCCGGCACTAACCAGGCTCGGGAACTACGGCACCTGCGGTGCAGGCCGTGTAATCATCCACATCATAAGACGTGTCATACCAAGGGAAGCACCCCCAAAGTCGCACCCGTGAAGTGGGTGAATCTCGGCTGTGTGGCAACAGCCTTCCCATTGGGCCCATAGCACACCCGCTCAGGGTAGGAGCCGACCTAGGTAGAAAAATCCCGTTTGCCTCGGCTGGGACTCGAACCCGGGTCTCCCGGTCCATTTTCCGAATTTCTAACCACTACACTACGGGGGCCGGTACTATTCATTTTTCTGCCTTTCAGTGTTCACCTAACTCGGTTTTGTGAGAACTAGTGGCAGCTTTGCGCATTTTATCAGCACATTCTGGCTTTGAAACTGATAGAAGAGAAAGGTCTAATGTGTACTAGTACACTTCATGAGTTACTGTCTAGATAATAATGGCATAATGTGTATTGAGCAAAAACTCAACAGCAAACGAACTTGAAAGCTGTCCTGAACTCAAAGATCATGTAATTCCTATTTTGTTTGAAATTTTTGTTGTTGTTGCCTTGGTTGTGTTTACATTAGTGGACATTTTGGAGTGTGAGATTCTGTTCTGTCCAGGGGAGCTGACGCTGCACTTTGGTAATCCGTTTGCCATGAGGGAGGCCATCAAGTTTCTCTACACGGGTCAAGTCCACATCACGTTCGAGAAAGTCCGTTACTTACTGGAAGTAGCGGACTACTTACAGATAACGAACATGAAGCAGCTCTGTTCAGACTTTCTGTCCACAATGGATATGAACGTTGAAAACTGTGTGCAGGTGAGTTGTTTGCACATGTATAGTACATTTGAGAATATAAAATTTACAAATTGTGTTTCTCTCAAAAGCTTATGGAACTGCTCACTCCTTAATTCGTCGTGGAGAATAAATTTGCTCTGAAGATTATCCTAGTTAGTTAACCCACTGCACCCCCCCCCCCCCCCCCCCCCCCCCCCCCCCCCCCGGAAGATAAGGTATCTGCTTACTTACTTGAGCTTTGTTTTCTGTGCGGAGATTTCATTCCACTTGGAGTGGAGTTGTCACTGACCTAGTGTTGGTGTTTAGATTTTCTTAAATGTGGCAATGTGTGTCACCATTTGGCGGTCAGTGGTCTAGTGGTTAAGACTTGGTCACCAGTGCGAGAGGTCAGGTGCGAGTCCCACTCAGGGCGAAGTATTTTTCTTTCTCATACATAATTATGGCACCGTTCATTTGGGTCAACTGTCGGGGGTTCTCTCCGGGTACTCCAGCTTCCTCAGCCCACAAAATTTAAAAAAGTTCATGCGATTCTAAAATTCCAAAACTTAAATTGCTGAGCTGGCCCTTCGCACCACATAATTGTAATGTGTTCATGTCCAGTGTGTGTGAGAATGCGTGTCATTCGTGTGAGCGTGCGTGTTGGGTTTAGCTCGCAGCGCTTTGAGCCAAATATTTGGGGTAAAGTGCCTATATTAATGCGCTGATGATGATAATAATTATCACGGAGTTCATGTGAGCCGACATGTGCATACAGTTGATGTTCCGACTTTTTGTCTTCCAGATTGCTCTGCTATCCAGCATGTACAATCTCGACCATCTATATCTGCGGTCCTTCCAGTACATGTGTGGCCATCTTCCGGAACTGCTTGTCAAAGATGACATGCTGCAGCTGACCAAAGACTCTGTGCAGGCGCTCATTGCTGATCGCACCCTGTCTTACGTCAAACGAGAACTGTTCTTTGATTTTATTATCAGGTCTGTTGGCTGTCTCTTCCTGAGACTTGTTTTGAACAGTTTTTGACCCCTAGCATTGTGCACAATATTACATTTTGTTTGTCATTGAAGAAGTCATGTTTAAAGACAGCTCAGAGAGAGTTGGAGTACTTAAAATGTAGTGGCTATTAGATTTTGTAATAAAGGGTCTGTTGAAAAGAAAATGTGGTACGTATGCAACTGCTGTTTCAGATATGTAGATGTGTGAAAATACAGGATAGACGTTGGACGCTGCTGAAAGGTAGAACTGCCAGTAGAGTCTAGTTACAACTAAATGCAAGCGCATTACGTGTAAATTTGACGGGCATTTCAGCAATCTCGTCATTTCATTTGGGTGCAGGTGGACCGAACATGACAAAACCGTGAGAGAGGAGAGTTTTGAGGACCTCTTCACGTCTCTTGACCTCAAGGCCATGTCTCCCGGGTTTCTGGCAGATCGAGTCGAAAACAACCAATGGGTGCTGTCATCAGAAAAGTGCAAGGTACTCTCTCTTAACCTTTGCGGTATATCGCCTAAACACTTGCACGCTGTACGTCGTGGGTGCAGACCCAGGTCAATCATAGCAAGCAAACACACGCATGCTTTGCAATTATGCATGCCCAAACACACCCATCTGTTGCTGTATCGTCTGGCTTCAGTGACTGGAGGATGGGAATTAAATCCTGGTCTGCACAAAACAAAAACATGAGCTTGGTATGGAGCAGTTTTTCCCCTTTTTTAAGTTTTCTCTATAGAGATTCTTTATAGGATGGGGCAGATTTCGCTGCGCGCAGCAGCAAGTTTCAGTGATAAAACCCCCAAATCTGTGACGTTTCTCCAGACAAGACATACTTTCACGCACGCAGTGACGTAACGAAATCTGCATCATGAACACTTTACGTGCACACTACGCTGCTGCGTTCTTTTTGCAGGGAGTTGTGCGATGTGTGTATGCCTGCGTGTGCGGACGGATGTAATTGTAGCTAAATCCTAAACCACCCTGTTGAAGGACTTGGTACTTTGAGATTATATTGGAAGTCACATTCTCCAGGCCGATTTCTCACAATGATTTTTTTATGTGCATTGTCTGTTTACAATCATTTGTGTTAAGTATGTCATGTTTTTTCTTTTGTTTCTTTCCTTTTGTCTTTTGGTTGTGACAGTTGTGAACTGTTCATCACACTGATCTCTGTTTTCCAGATGTGGTTTCTGGAGGCCAAGATCCAGACTATGGCCGGGCTGTCCGCTGGCAGCTCGGACACGCGTGATGTCCTTGTGCTGTGTGGCGGAAGTGTGCAGGACCATCACTTCATGGCTTCGGTCTTCATGGGTAGCGGGGCGGTGGACAGCATGTATGCTTACATCATCCAGGAGGACCGGTGGGCCAAGCTGCCACCGCTTCCCTTCGTCATGCGCAAGCCGCTCGCGGCAGTGGACGACCGCGGCCAGATTTTGGTGTTTGACAGCTTGAGCATTACAGAGAACCAGATGTACCTGATGTGTTTCAACCCGGGCACCAGCAGTTGGACCGGGACTAAGGTATTTTCAGGTTGCAAAGGGTGACGCGTCTTGAGGTTCACAGTGTGTAAGGCGTAGGGCTCAAGTTGAGGGACTTCTGTACTGTACAAGTACCAGGGTCCATACAGGTCATGGAATCCTGGAAAAGTCATGGAATTTTGGAAATAGCTTTTCCAGGCCTGGAAAGTCATGAAAATTATCTAAAGAGTCATGGAAAAGTCATGGAATTTTGGAATTTCATGGAAGCCATTTTGAGCCCAACATTGAAACGGTCAGCTTGGTGATTACTCACTGGACAGAACGCCAAAAATACCAACAAACTGCCTTCCCAATAAGGCTAACGACTAACTCTGAACATTGGTCTTGCTGACTGCGATATCTTGGATAAGCTCATAATTTCTACCCCTTATGTGTGTCAGTGTGAAAGAGGGCGAGGAAGTTGTCATGGAAAACAAGAGAGTTGGCTTGGAAAGTCATGGAAAAGTCAATGAATTTTTGAGACTGTGAACCTGTATGGACCCTGAGTTACGTGTGACTTTGAATATTGATATGTACACTGAGAGGTGTACTTGTTCTACTGTCAATTCTGTGTCCCCTTTCTCATAAACATCTAATAGTGAAATAGTTAGGCCTTTCTTAGTATTACCCTGGACAAGTGAATAATATTACGGTATTGGTAGGGTAGTTGATGAAGATTGTGTTTAGGCATCGTCGATGGAAAATACATAAAGTTTGCTAACAAGGGCAGGCGTTTTCTACGTTTCTTATTCTCCGCATCAGTGTCATGAAATTTTGGTGCAGCTGGACTGTCAGAATACTGCAGGATGGCATGCATTGCACATTTGTCCTGCATTATTTTCTAAATCGAGCTATGCCAAAATTTTTTGATGTCAACAACATGAGACGCAATTGCTTCAATTTTTTCCTTCCTTGTTTTCCTTGCAGCTCAAATTTCCAGCGGGTGAAGAAGACTTCAGGGTCCACTCCCTCATGGTGTGCGCTGGCCGCACACTCTTTGTCATCTCAAGTGTCAGACGTTCAAGGCTAGCCAGCCTGAACGCCAGTTGTGAAGCAGCCTCTTCCGCAGCCGTTCCCCTGGGCACCGTATGGCACGTGCAGCTTTGGGAGATAGAGCGGGACACTGGCAACATGTCTGTGGTGTCCACCTTCTTTCATCGCAACGCCAGCACAGAGGTGCGGGCCAGCTGCTATCAAGGACCCGAAAACACTGGGGTGATCTATGTCCTGGGCCACAAGGTGCATGTGTCCAACTCCAAGAGCCGCAACAAGAAGCAGACCAGATTTTTCGTGTTTGACCTCAGGACGAACAGGAAGAGGGAGTATCACCGTGCGCAGTACGAGCCCTATGTGTATGCGCTGCCGGATGGATTTCTGGCCACTCGGCCTGGGAAAGTGACAGCGAGGTTCTTTAATTTCCGGACGAAAAAGTGGTTGAGCGACAAGGTGCACTCCATCAAGCTGCCGCCAACGGATGCCAACCGTGATGATTACGCCACAGTGTCTGTGAAAGACAATCTCTACATGTTCGGGGGGAAACGGACAGACACAAGGAAAGCTACGGCGTCAGCTGTGAGGTACTCTCTGGCAACGCAGACCTGGACGGAACTGGCTGAGATGCCGGTCTCGTTGATGGGGGCAGCTGTGGCCTTCGGGCGTCTGCCTGCTGACATCGTGCGTTGTGACCTTGAGTGCCCACACTGCCTCCTAAGCCCACACCGCAACCGCACCTCGTACGACATCAGTGTGCGTGGTTACAACTGTGATGATGATGACGAAGTGGGCAATGCAAGCTCTTTTGAGTTTGACGGGTCTGACTACAGTGACTATTATGATGACTATTATGATCGCAGCTTTTCCGATGACGGGTGGGGTTACCCGTTTGACTATGACCCTGATGAGGATTTGCTTGTGTTTTGAAGTGCAAAAGTACAAGAATGTATGTGTTTCGATGAGTGTTACGGAAGTTGGAACTGCATACATGTACTGACAAAACCCATCAGCCCATGTCGCCCCTGTTTCTCTTTTGTATTTCATAAAATGCTTAGATACGTAAAAGTCACCTGGAAATAACGTGCGACTCGTTCACAAGGCATTACTCAAATTTGCTCAAGGTTAAAATCTTGGGATGCAGCTTACCGGTGGAATACCAACAAGGATATTTTGTGTGTGTGTGTGTGTGTGTGTGTGTGTGTGTGTGTGTGACCAAGAGAGAGGGAACGAGAAATTTACATTGCTGTGTCATTGCTGTGGTTGTGTTCGTTTCATGCATTACTGCAATTCTCATATTATGTTTTCTGCGTTTGTGTCTTCAGAGTTAAAGCATTTTCCATTTCATTTAGGCCTTTGGTACCATTGTTTCCAGTATGGGGTATGTACAAGCTTGGGAGGGAAAAAATCAGCATAATGTTTAGTCTTAATTCTTGATTGTGGTTATTGGGCCCTATCGATATCCACATTACCCGAGGAAAGAAGCTAAAACATTTTCTATGATCGGTCAATGTCAAACACAGCCAGTTGTGTACAAGTGGAATAAAGCAAACATTGACTTGTTTACTTGCTGGGTGTTTCAGAAAAGAAATCTCTTGCCATTTAGTGTACCAGTAATCTGTGTGGTTGGTTGGTTGGTTGGTTGTATTCTGTGGTGAGTAATGATAAGATTGTACACTTTGTATTCTGTGGTGAGTAATGATAAGATTGTACACATTTGAAAAAAGAAAAAAGAAAAGCAAAAAGTTACAACATTTATAAGCTGATCACAAGACAGCGCAAGGATGGAACACTTTGCCAAACTTTGGTACATAATATGTACTGTGTTGAAGTTCTTCTGCATGCGAGTTAGCGTGGCAGACACTAGAACAGCTTGCTTCGTGGACATGAGCTTCTGACAGTGACATGAGATACAATAAAAATTAATACAATTAAAGAATACAGAATCATTCAAGGCTCTGCGTGCCCTCTGCCACATGAGGCAGCAGTCACGTCTTTCCATTTGACTCTTTTTGAGTCTGTTTCCCGCAACTTCGGGCGCTGTGTCCCATGAGACTGAGGGTTTCCTTGCCTTGAGCTCGCACTCCATGGTACGTCTTCAGGTCTCTTTTGGTCTGCCTCGTCTTCTTTTCCCTTGCGGGGTCGACCTGAGTACAGTTCTCTGCAGTGAGCTGGGGTGGGGTGGGTGGGGGGGGGGCATTCTCAGCACATGACCAAGCCATTTCCACCTTTTTTTCGGCGATGACTTCCGTGTGGGGCTGGAGATCTGCTGCCAAAAGAAGTTCCTCATTGGAGATCGTGTTTGGCCAGAAAACGCGGCGGATTTGACGAAGGTATTCAGTCTGGAAGGTGTCCAGCTTTTTTTGAGATGGTGTTGGTCATTTTCCAGCACTCAGATCCGTAGAGTAGGACACTGAGTACATTGCTCCTGAAGATTCTGTACTTGGTTCTGAGAGAAAGGTTCTTGGACTTCCACACTGGGTGAAGCATGGCAAAGGCTGGGTTTGCTTTTGTCATACAGGCGTTTACCTCCTGTGTGCTGTCTCCATCTTGCGTGATCTTGCTGCCTAGGCTTCCTCAATCTGTTGTCCACTGACTAAAATAAGCTGGTCCGAGCTGTTCAGTGTTCAGGTGCAGCAGTTCCGTCGTTCAAAGAATACAAAAGTAATCATTGTTTGACAAGTGAAACAGTGTGTCATTTGCTGAAACTTGTGTTTGCATGAGGTAGGTAGGTCATAATACATCAACCACTGTATATCCTGCAAGCAGATGGATCAAACGGTTAGGATTGACTGACTGGCCTTACGGCGTACCAACTTGAAAGTACACGGTATGAGTTTTGTAGTCATCGTCAAGTTTGTAGAAATCATCAACCCCACGTTCTGAACTAACTTTATGGTTAACCGTACGTGTCATTCAAAGTCATCGAAGTAACGTACATCTCATTGCGTCTTACTGCATTGTTACTCTCTCTCTCTTTCTCTCTCTCTGTGTCTGTCTGTATCTCTCTCTCTGTCTCTCTCTCTCTTCCCCCATAGTTTGTACTTGAGGCTACTACACAGTAAGGGGAGAAAACTCTTCTCAAAACGGATGACTACACTGCAGCATAGAGCAGAGTTATGTCGTCCTAGGTCTCAACGTGTGTTTACAATATGCCGGTCGTCTTCGTCTTTCCGTGTCTGTCACAAATACATCATTCTTTTAAATTCCCACATAGTGCACTGCTCCTGTTTCAAATTTGGTCTGCAAAGAAAAGAACTTGATTATTGTAACTTTCAGCTCAGAATCTTCCACCTCAAAGTTTTGCGGCGGATTTAGGGCCACCTCTGGCTAAAATTTTTCCTATCCCGGCCTCAGAAAGCGTGATTCCTCCTCTGAAGCACCCAAAATCATTCCAAACCGCGCAAAAACTGCACAGACTTTAGACTAATTCGAAACATTTGCCTCCAGAATAAAAGTGTTTTCTCCTCGGAAGCATTTAAATTCGTACCGAAAAGCATCACTGAATTGCACAAAATTTAGTCTTAAGTATTAAAAAAAAAAAGGGGGGGGGGGCGGATGCGCCGGGTCACCCACAGCATAACGCCAATGCTTTGTGGACACGTGCTTGAGCTTTGCCACTTTTTCACTAAGTGCTGCACACTTTACCTCCTTTAGGGTCATGGACCATATTTCAACCTCTGAACTGAACGGGACCATATTTCAACCCCTGAACTGAACGGGACTATATTTCAACCCCTGAACTGAACGGGACCATATTTCAACCCCTGAACTGAACGGGACCATATTTCAACCCCTGAACTGAACGGGACCATATTTCAACCCCTGAACTGAACGGGACCATATTTCAACCCCTGAACTGAACGGGACCATATTTCAACCCCTGAACTGAACGGGACCATATTTCAACCCCTGAACTGAACGGGACCATATTTCAACCCCTGAACTGAACGTAAAGTTCTATGAAAATTTCAAGAGATGATGATGATGATGACGGGCCATTTAATAATAATAATAATAATAATAATGAATATTGTATAGGCGCTTTACCCAATTTCATGAATCGGCTCAAAGCGCCGCGAACTGAACCCAACACGCACGCTCACGTGAATCACACGCATTCTCTCACACACTGGACATAAACACATTACAATCACGTGGTGCGAAGGGTCAGCTCAGCTATTTACGTTTCGGGATTTAGAATTGCATTTATTTTTCAAATTTTCAGTGTGGGCTGAACATTTCCAAAGCAGACACATTTGTATAGTGCTACAAGAAAACTTCCATGCTGTAAGCATGCTCACGGCGCCTTTGGGGCGAAAAAAGAAAGTGAGAGAGAGAAAGAGAGAATTGGAACTGAGAGAAAAGATGCGTCTTGAGGTTCCGCTTGAAGGTCATGACTTACGCAGAACCTGACTTGAGGTGAGCTGGCAAGTTGTTCGAGAGGCAAGGAGCTGCACTCTTGAAAGCCCGTGCACCAGAGCGTTTCTTGTTTGAAATTCCTCATCCTCAAGTTATTATTGTGCTGGTGAAAATAAGGGTAACAAGAATCTCAGGCCTGAATTGTAAATTCTACTCTTACCCGTGTACGTCGACAGCTTGAGCCGAGGGGTGCAGTCGCACAATGGGAAGCAACCCATACTCTTTTATAGATTTTCCGTTTTTGGGTTGAGTTGCTTCCCTTGCATTGGGATTTCTCCACGGAGCTGTCGTGGAAGTTTTCGTTGCTGTGTTGGCGGAGCGTGGAAAACAGACGCTATGTGTCTGTTACACTAAAACAGTATTGAGATGAATTGCTATTTTGTGTGTATATCACTTGGTGTTTTCAGGTCATTGCATTATTTTTAGTTAGTCTGTCAAATTCGAAATAGTAAAAGCACAGGCTAAAGTATATAATTATAGTCTTTGATGAAACCGGGCTATCATAGTTTGCCCCCCCCCCCCCAACACACACACACACACGCACGCTTTTCAGAGAAAACCAAAACCCAACCAGTCAATACACACAAGTCTTATGTTCTCACATACAAGTCTGGATGTTCACACACACACACACACACACACACACACACACACACACACACACACACACACGGCACACACACTCTCTCTCTTTCTCTCTCTCTCTCTCTCTCACACACACACACACACACACACACACACACACACACACACACACACACACACGCACGCACGCACGCACGCACGCACGCACACACACACACACACACACACACACACACACACACACACACACACACACACACACACACACACACACACACACACACACATGAAGGACGTATCAGTGACAACTAAAAAGAGGGGGTGGGGTGGGACTGACCTGCTTATGCGCGCACTAGCACCTCTGTGTGTGTGTGTGTGTGTGTGTGTGTGTGTGTGTGTGTGTGTGTGTGTGTGTGTGTGTGTGTGTGTGCTCGCGTGCTTGCGTGTGTGTGTGTGTGTGTGTGTGTGTGTGTGTGTGTGTGTGTGTGTGTCTGTGTGTGTCTGTGTGTGTCTGTGTAAAGAGAAAGACGGAGGAAGGAGAACCCGTAAAGAAAAGAAAACCAACAGAAACTAACCAGGTTGTTTTCCCTTCTCCATTCGCCGTTCTGCTTACTTTCCAGCGTTCACCTTCTCGCTGTGTATCGCACACCCCCACTATAGCCTGTATGTCGGTGTCTGGTTTTGCAATACAGCCCAGCGTGGCATCCTCTGTTCTTCTTATTTCTGCCAGTGTTCTGTTTGACGTAATATTTTCTCTCAGTTGTCTCCAGTGACCCCACGCCGTCTCCCCCATGTTTACCATCTGCAATTCCAATGTTGACTTCTCTTCTTCTGACGTGTCTCGTGCAACCTTGTGACCTGTGTGATGATCTCCCCTGTCAGTAGGGTTATCGTCCCTGACACGCGCACATGCGCTAATTGGCGGTGGGGGTGGGGGGGTGTTAGGGTAGAGGTGGTAGAAGAGGATATAGATAGAAACAGGGGGGGGGGGGGGGGAGACAATTTGGAGAAGAAAAAAAAAAGAAAATGTCAGACGTCTACAGTAGAGATCCCCCCCCCCCCCCGCGCGGGCTTAGTGTGTGTGTGTGTGTATGTGTGCGTGTGTGTGTGCGTGCGTGCGTGCGTGCGTGCGTGTGTGTGTGTGTGTGTGTGTGTGTGTGTGTGTGTGTGTGTGTGTGTGTGTGCGTGCGCGCGCGCGCGACCGTGGCTGGGGTGCTGGACGGGGAGACTTGGAGTGGGTAGGGTGGGTGGTGGGGTTCGAACTCGCGACCCTATCATTGAAAGTCCAATGCTCTTTCATTCGACTCTCCTGGCTCCCTCATCCGAGCATTGAACTGAAGCTTTGTGTACTGACACTTCAGTCAACGGGTCTGCCAGATTTGCAATAGCAAACATTTCGATATAAGTGCTTTCAGTACAGGAGGGTCTAAACCGACAAATCCACCTCAGTTGTGAGGTAGCCTGTGCACTGTCCATAATCTATGTTGTACACAAAAAAGCACGTGATTTTTCGGTTTAGTCCCGAGACTGTTTTACTGTGTATGTGTGTCCCCCTAAGAAAGGCCCTTAGGCCGAAAAATCGGGGAAATTAAATTCATCTTGTGTATTGTCCTCTCAGCATGAACGTTTTGGTTTTTTGAAAACAACAACAACAAAAACAAACAAACAAACAAAACAACAACAACAACACACACACAAAAACCCCAAACAAAATGGTAACTGCCAAACATATTCACACCATCCAAAAATTAAACAAATAGATAAACAAACATAAATTAACCAACCAACCAACAAAAAACAAACAAACAAACAAACAAACAAACAAACAAACAGCTGTCGTTACAGCCACGTCTCAGACTTTTTGCGCATGCGTGCTGCACTGTCATAGTATCATTTAATCATTGAATGTTCTAAACACTTAAAATTCCGTGAGAGACATGTTCCAATGAAATTCCTCAGAGTTAAATCAATGGTCAGTGTTCGTGATCTCCTATCCCTACCTGGTAAAAAGGTCATACTTATTTTTGCTAAATTTTTGAAAGAATGTAAAGTTGTGTAAAACAAATCTATTGTGTCATTAACCAAAAGTTTCAGCCCGTTTTTATTTCTTTTGTCTGTGATTGTTGTGAGTGTATGACTGCTGTATATCCTGCAGTTAGTGATGAAGATATTGATCATCATTCTTGTCCATCGACCATCACAGTGGTGTATATGTGTACAAACTGTTGTCGCCTACATTTACTTTTTACCCTACACTACCTAAGAGTCATTTGCATTTCTTGCTTTATTCTCTTACATCGTTCCTCCATGCTGGGAGCCGGGGTGGCCGCCGGAACGGAAGAGCGTTGGACTTCTAATGCTCGGGTCGTGAGTTCGTATCCCGGCTGGGGCCAAATATTTGTGCTGGCTTTTTCGTCGTTGCCCCGTCTTTGATATCACCCGTATGTGGTGGAAAAGGACGTTAAGCTCCCAAACACCCACCCTCCCACCCTCCTCCATGCTGAAAGTAGGGACCAAAGGCAGAACCTCAAATGTCCCATGCATACTTTGAAATTCCACAATACATGTAGTTATTATTGTTACATCTGTAAAGACAAAAATAAAATGGCAACTTTCTTACAAGTAGGTGGAGCTGATGTGATGAAAGTCGTAGAAATCGCGGATAATCGGTCGATGATGTTTATTGTTAAATGCGTAGAAAGCGAAATGAAAGAGCAACTTTCTTAACCCCCAAAACAACAACAACAACAACAAAAACAAACAAACAAACAAAAGCTGAAAGGGGGGGGGGGGGGAAGGCAAAGGAAATATAACTTTGAATCTTGAATTTTGAAATCGATCCAGTCCCTGACCCGGGGAAAACTATTGGTACTGGTGTAAATGAGACACTGAGAAAAAAAAGTTCATAGTTGGCCAAAAAACTCCTGCAAATGCCGTACGGCGACTGAAATAATGTCAACAAAGATAAGTGAGAGATAGTCAGCCTGAGAGAAAACAGCGTTGTTTCCCATTCCCAACTGAACTGGCAGCAATTTTCGCTCTCTAGGAGGAATGTTCAATTTTCACGGTTTGACTTTGCCCTGCTATCGGCTCTCAGATCCGTGAGCCCGAGTCGCATTCTTCCAGTGGTTTCCAACCTTCGCCACTTTCAGGGGCCGCCATTCTACATCCGGGCATCCCCGTCCGTAACAATGGCGTCCGTGCCGCCGTGCGTTCGGTTGGCGCCACTGGCGAATGCCACACAAAGTTTCTGCCAAATACCGCCCCGGGACGACTGAAACTCTAGCCCAGGGGCCGCGCATGCGTGACGCCGGCAAATAGAAGCAATTGGGATTTACCATGCATGAAATAAATACCACGAGCACAAATATTGCGCTAGAATCTCGATGGTCGGTGACTGAAGGGCTTTGGATGCACGCCGAACAGGGCGAACCCGCGAACTGAGTCCCAGTTGTCTGTTGTCTGCGTGGTAGAAACTTGCATCTCGCAGACCGCACTTATAGATATTATTCTGCGTGTAATCCGTTAGGGGCTGGGTTGACAGCCGCCTGACTGATACAGTGGCATGTATACAAATCGATGGTTCATTCGGTATACTAGCCAGCTTCATCAGCCTTCAAACCGCAAACCTTATCAGTATCATTGTTGTCAGCCATTGTTTTCGTACATCGGTCTCCTGCGTTGTTTTGTCTTTTGTAGATAACTGGCTCACCAGCTGTGCAGGCAGCGGTGATTTGTGAATCACTGATTATCAACATCAGGAGAACGTCCTTAACCCTTTGTTGGTGGTTCTATTTTTCTACCGGGGAGGGGGGGGGGGGGGGGCCGGGGGGAGGGGTGGTGGTGGTGGTGGTGGTGGTTAAGAGGGATTTAAAAAAAAAAAAAACAACTTCTGTTTTGTTTTCAGTTTGTGATTTATGTTTAAAAAAACAATATTCTTTGTGTATTTTGTTTTTTTTAGTTTTTTCCCCTGGGTTTGCTTCTGTTATCATGTGTTGCTCCTTTTTGTTTGGTTTGGTTGATTGTGTGTTACTATATATATTTTGTATACACACTATATAATTATGTTCAAAACGTGAAAACATTTAAAAACAACAACAAAAAAATTCAGCAAGCGACAGCAATCTTGCCGAGTTTGTCAGTCATCATCATCATTATACTCCGTGGTGGCAGGGAAACGCTGCATGAATTAATCTCGTTCGTACGAAAGACTGAGCAGATACATGTGGGGGGGAAAAAAAAGAGAAAAAAAACGCGACTGCATTTGCAGGACTTTCGTATTGCACCTTGACGGTACCTGATTCAGCAGACTATAGATTCCGAAAATAATTCCGGCAGAGGCTGTGGTCTTGTTCTCTCGGGCAGAGAGTGGAGCACGGCATGGTATGCATTTGTTTTTCTGTTGTCAATCTGCAAAACTGAGTTAGTGATTTCGCCATCTATTGCGAGACGTGTTTGTTTATTTTTAAAAGTCCTCTCTCTCTCTCTCTCTCTCCGTTGGACTCTCAATGCTCGGGTCGTGAGTTAGTATCCCGGCTGGGGCCAAATATTTGTGCTGGCTTTTTCATCGATGCCCAGTCTTTGATATCACCCGTATGTGGTGGAAAAGGACGTTAAACCCCCCACACCCACCTCTCCCCCCCCTCTGTGTGTGTGTGTGTGTGTGTGTGTGTGTGTGTGCACGCGCCGCCTGTGTGTGTGTGTGTGTGTGTGTGTGTGTGTGTGTGTGCCTGTGGGTGTGCCTTGACGACCGTGAGAAATGTGATAGGTGTGAAAAACTAGGGTTAGCTAAAACTGAGATCGATTTGAGTGCAGACAATCCACACCGCAGTGTATAAGCAAGCCTTTCACTGATGAAACTCCTGGTCACACAATGACTGTCGCACTCGCACTCGACTCGTACAGCCCTTTCAGCCCGCATGTGACAGATAACGTTTGAGCCAGTATATATATGTACTGGCTCAAACGTATATATAATATATAAACGACATTAACCAATGACCGAAGCATCAACTCCCATCTTAATCTTGATCGTTTTTAACTCCAGTTCGTGAGGACAGAATAAAACTCTTAGAACATGATCCCTCAGCCCTCTCTCTCTTTCTCATATGTTTTTCTACTTTGACAGATATTACTAGAATTAGCAACGGCAGGTATGAAAATTGACTGTCTTACGTTGACTGCTTCTGCTGTTGAAAAATAAAGTTTTCTTGATTCTCTCTCTCTTTCACACACACACACACACACACACACACACACACACACACACAGAGAGAGAGAGAGAGAGAGAGAGAGAGAGAGAGAGAGAGAGGATGGGGGTGGGTGTTTGGGGGTTTAACGTCCTTTTCCACCACATAGGGTGATATCAAAGACGGGGCAACGATGAAAAAGCCAGCACAAATATTTGGCCCCAGCCGGGATCGAACTCACGACCCGAGCATTAGAAGTCCAACGCTCTACCATTCGACCACCCCGGCTCCCCGAGACTGAGAGAGAGAGAGAAAGAGAGAGAGAGAGAGAGAGAGAGAGAGAGAGAGTATAACTACTGACGAGAACATGCAAAATCAGACAGAGCTGAACTACCAAGACACGCACAACTTACAGCTAGCATCACCCACGAGTGAGGGAACAAACTCGACACATTGCGTAGCGTCTTTATTTACTTTCGTGGGCAGCAGTCATATTACATATACATTCAAGGAGCAAGACTTGTACAACTGTAGACGTGTGTTTATTTTTTTTTTCCTCGGTCATTCCAATCGTTACATCACCAGCCACGGACCCTTTCCAAAATAGGGGTCACTACACAAACAGGAAAAAAAAAAAATACAGTACAGTACACAATGTAACAACATACCAAGTTTTGATTTCCACAGGAGGTAAACGTCACGATTACATGGCGCTTGCAGACACAGCCAACACAAACACTTACGTGTAACCACACACACAGACACAGACACACACACACACACACACATAGAGACACACACACACACACACACACACACACACACACACCATTTTAAGCGCACACCATCCACAGAATTTTATTTTGAATGGGGCTTAAGTTGTAGAGGTTGCTCTGATCAGCGAATAAAGTTTTGTTCTCTCAATATAATAACTACTTTTCGGTCTGTCAATAAACGCCCAACTAGATACCGTTTGCTAAAGAATCCTGCATTTTCTCAGTCTGTCACCAAACGCCGTACTAGAAACAGTTTGGTGAAGATGTCTGTACTTTCTCAGTCCGTCATCAGAATTGAGGAAAAAAAAAAGAAAAAAGAAAGAAGTGCAATACAGTATTTGCGCAATTCCAGACGCGGGTTGGGTGGGTTGGGGGGAGGGGGGTAACGTCCTTTTCCACCACATACGGGTGATATCAAAGACGGGGCAACGATGAAAAAGCCAGCACAAATATTTGGCCCCAGCCGGGATACGAACTCATGACCCGAACATTGAGAGTCCAACGCTCTACCGTTCGGCCACCCCGGCTCCCCTTAATAATTCCACAGAAATTAAAAAAAGAAAAGAATCACAAGGCGAAGAAAAAAGTAAAAGTGTTTGAACGTGTCTCGACACTTAAAACTTCGTTTCGTGTGTACATTGTTTATATAATTAAATGTCTTTTGTACAGCCCGCAGAAGTAGAAAGAATGGAGTGCAACAAATGACAACAAACGGAATCCCGCTTTCCGCTGGGAAAAAAAGAAACGACTGAAAAATTCAGAAATATATCCATTATGGAAGAAAGAAAAAAAAAATTCTGCGAAGCAGAAATATCTACGGTAGAGAGGTTTGCTCTATGCGCTTCATGACAGACGAAACGGTTGATCTAAAACCCTATGTCAAAAATTGTAGTCACTGCCGATATTCGATATTCAACACACACACACACACACACACACACACACACACACACACACACACACACACACACACACACACACATCATGTTTTTCCTCCCGTATTTGCGGCTCAATTTCCTGTGCTTTGTCTGTTCACATAAAATCCTTTCCTTCGCTGTTGAAACATGGCAGGTTAGTACCGATTTTTGTTTCCTTTCATAAAAAACCTGACAAGAAAGAGTGGAGTACTCTCACGAAAAAATAAAGAAACACGACACAAAACATTAGACCATTGAAACTGTGCCATTTCCCAGTGTTCAAAAAAATTGAATCAATTCTGCAATCAGTTTTTGACGAACACTCAAGCCCAAATAAATGAAATAATTCAGTGATTTGTTTCATTTTATTTTATTAGTTTTTTTTTCAGGGTTTTTTTTTCGCGTTTAGTCACACGGAATCAAGACAACACAAACACAAAACGCCGATTCTACACCTGGTTACATATTACTGTCGCCCTCACACTCCATTCGCACAGCACTTTCAGCCCGCATGTGACAGATAACGTTTGAGCCAGTGTATATACGACATTAACCAATGACCGAAGCATCCACTCCCATCTTAATCTTTGATCGTTTTTAACTCCAGTTCGTGAGGACAGAATACAACTCCGGGTCCACCAATGAAACGACGCGACACATCTGACACAACAAATACAAACACGTGACACTAAACAGGGCTGCCCTTACAGAATAGTTTATCCATGCAAATACGTCTACATACCGAATACTCAAGGACGAAAAAAAAAACAAAACAAAAACACGACTAAAAACACAAATATGCCCAAAAACATCTCCGCTTCCTCACACACACACACACACACACACACACACACACACACACACACACACACACACACACACACACAAATTGACATCATGCATTCCACCTTGCGTGCTATTTCACATCACAACGAATTTACTTACAGGTGTCACAAAAATGTCTAGTATCAATTCTCAAGTTGTCAACACGACAAAGAAGAAGAAAAAAAATGTGTCATTTGAGTTCAAGGTCAAAAATAGTTATGATTACCATAACCTACCCCGAAACAAGATCTTTGAAGTACATACATGTATACACAAAAGCCTTCTACATGATTAATTATTAGACACACGCGCAGTCAGTCGCCGACACCCCACACCACTTAATATGACAAGCATCCAGAAAATAAGGGAGAAATGTAATTATAAGTCATTCAACATTTGGCATGAAGAAGTCAGGTGTACATGTTATGTATAGTAGGTTTCAGTGAATATAGTCATGAGTTCTCTCCCCTGACCATCGCACGGCTAAAGCTATATGTCCCTCGGAACAGTTCGTTTGCTTTGGTCAATAGGCATACAAATGCGAGTTTGTACAGACATAACGCTTCACTCACACTGCGAATCAAATCACATCTTTCTCTCTCTCTCTGGCTTCCCCTGAGAAAGGAAAATGGTGGAAAAAAATTTCCAGGGTGAATATCGACCTTTAAAAAGAAATTGTCTTTTCTTGTTTTTTTGTTTTTATTTTTTTCAAGTATTTTTTTTTCAGCTCCAAAAATTGAAATAATCCCGCCATCCTTGCAAGGGTGGATGTATTTGACTGTAGTGTGAATGAAGCCCAAAACGGTAATGGGTTTGCTTTTAATCTCTGCATTGTGTTTATGTACAAGAAGACGCATAATGAATTCGTTTAATCACTACAAAAGCAGGGTCTGAAAAAAAAAGAGGCCTTGTCAGCAAGAACAACGATAAAACGCAACCATATTGAAAAGTAAACAGAATATGGAGAAGGAAAAAAAAAAGTTCGCGTGGGAGTATCCGTACGACTAAAATGAAAGTAAAATTCCAAATGATCTTCATAATAAATTATTTGGAATGCATATACAGCACGCTCAATCACTGTTACGCCACCGTACGTCACATGACCTTGCGAAAGAAATGAGGTATTTTGTTTGATCGGGGCCTACCACCTTCCTCCCTGTGCGGGCTGCACGGTGTGCCTGAAGTCTGACATCCAAACCCAGCCCTTTCTTGCTTTCACACAGGTATTCACCAAAAGCTTGCATTCAGCCTCACAAACGTTTCAAGGGCGTCATTTGGCCCCGCCAGAAAGGCGTCATTTAGCCCCGCCAGAAAGACGTCTTTAGGCCTTTTCTATAACGTTTTATTCACCGCTGAAGTGCTCGGCGCCCGATGTCTTTAAAGCTATATGTTGGTTGCCTGGCCAATGATAATAAGTCTTCCCTACCACAGGGAACTTGGTAAAGTGAACATTCAATCGCTTCCAAAATGGAAAAAAAAAAAAAAATGAACACGGCATTCGAAAGGGCTCAAACTTATGATTACACGTTGATGGGTCCACTCTGTACTGTTAAAATGATAGAGAGAGAACTAGCATTAACTGTATATCCTCGGATAAAATGAAATATTATAAAAAGATTTTTTTTCTCTGCCACGTTGTGCATGTTGTCAATTTCCACACGCTAACTAAAATACTATTTCCTGCAAAACAGTGCCAAAAACAAAAAAAAAAAGTGTCAAGTTTATACTGCGAGAAGGTATACCATAAAATGATTAATTCTTTCAATCTTTGTCAAGTAGCGCATTTTGTCAATTTCCGAAGGTTGTGGCTACCATTCCAGTATGTGTAAAGAAATCCCGAACGCCGTTGGGAAATGAAACGCGGCAAATTTGTATTTTATTTAAACAAGCCAAACAAACCACACCTGTTTGAGTCCTTCATTTTCGGGACATGGAATAAACACATCCTAAACAATCAAACAGAAAAAGCTTGAAAACAACCAACAAACATGAAAACAAACAAACAAACAAACAAACAAACAAACAAAACAAAACAAAACACTGGCGGAAGAATTTCCATCCGAACAAGAACGCAAAAATTCCCTTCCTAACCCCATCACCAAGATGTTATAATTTTTTTTTCTTCCCTTTAATAATGATGATATGATAACTGGCACGTGCACAGACCGTGCGCACGTGTAGACCACGTGACCGGCACACAACACGAACATCATTTTCATTTTCTAATCAAGTTCATATAACGACCACAAAACATAAAATTGTTCTCGTTCAGAAAAGAAATGTTCAGTCAACAGAGACGCTGACTACGCTCACGCACTTTGAGAGCGTCAAGATCTCTGCCACAAGAGTTTCAAACTGTCGCGTCATGACTGTCTCTGTCTTCCATACATGAAGTATGTCAAGAAGTCGTATTATATAGAGATGTTGTAACGCACAGTAAACGCACCGTCTGATGAAAGAATGAAAAAAAAAATATACACAGTTCACCCACTGACGTTCTCCAAACAGAAATTTAAAGTGACTAGGTCGTTCACTGTCTTAACACGTTAAACACGCATCGTAAAACGTTTTGACGGGTTCACATCTTTAAAAAAAAACCTAGAACCAACGCGGTAGGAACTTTATGGCATCTACATGCCCCAGGATGCGGCGGCTGGAACACGTCCTCAGCTGGCAAGTTCTGACACGGACCATCCCATTCTCAGATGGTCACAAAATGCTGACATCAACACCGCAACCAATATGGCTAAGGTTTCAACACGTCAGTCGCTGTTCCTGCTTTCTCTGACACCTGCCACTGTCTGTAGTCTCCTATCTTTTCGGTTATGCTAAAACTGTTTCCTCTCATAGGAGAAACACACTCACTGTCACAGGAACCCACTCATCTGTGTTGTCAGTCGAAATCGCACACTTTTTCAGTATATGAGGCATGTCGACCGGAAGTCGAGCGTGCGCACGCATCAGGCCATGATCATACGGGCACTCACAGAATCTGAGTTCTTAATCGTGCTGTATATTCCACGTGCACGTTGTTTCTGTCGGCTGCACTGGCAGGGTAGGTGAACTGCAGGGAATGGAGAATAGCACTGAGAATCGACGATTGAGCTGGCTGCTTTGTACAGATTCCTTGACAGAGGCGTTTCGGTGGAACTCTCTCCCTCCTTGGCGTTCAGGTTGTAAGCCATCAGTTGTTGACCAGAACTCCTCACAAGATGTTAAACTGTGACGTTGAGCTTGTCGCGCGATTTTGGTGTTGAAAGAATCGCGACGAAAATGCAGCTTTCCAGAATCCTTCGCTATGCACAGCTGAGGAACTCCAAATAACGGAGACCTATCATTACTGATCTGGTTCATGGTGCCGGCAGATCCACAGACAAGGGTTGTATCTGTCATGGATACCATGTCATGTTCACAGGTGCTCCCCGCCCCCACT
>JACVVK020000013.1:2715000-2795000 GCA_018292915.2 Batillaria attramentaria | reverse complement strand
GGAGGGGAGGAGGGAGGGAAGCACGGGACGACAGAGCAGCAAAAAAAAAAAAGAAAAAAAGAAGACATTCAGAAGAAGAGAAAACACTAAGTTGATTACAAATTAGTCCCTCGACAAGGGCTTTTGTGGTGATTGATAAGCAAAGGGAGACGGGGTAGGGAGAAGAAAGCGATCCCTGTGTGCCGCCATTTTTCCTGGGCGTGGGGGTGAAACAGAGGGGACCGCGCCTTCTCTTCTTCCAAATTACATCTTCATCCTCATTAGAGGAGGGAGGCGGATTGGGTTACGATTTGATGACCGTAACTGGCAATTCTCGTCTGCTGCGACTGTCTCCCTGGCTGGTCCGGACCCTACAGAACAGCCACAGCTACTTTGGTTGTGGGGTACTAACCGTACGTAATGGTAGTACCATGTTTGTACCATCTGATGCACGAAATGCACCACGAATTCCAGACACAACTGATGCAACTGCGTTCCAGTTTAATCTAGTTTGCCTTTATTCTCTATTTCCTCAGGTACATATTTACAACTGCTTATAACAATTTTGAGGATTATTCTCATTTTGGTCTCGTCAATTAGACAAACATCGGGTGTTCGATATTGTCAGCCTAAGCCATGCCCAGTTCATTCGCAAAACCAGATTTCCTTCAATAAATGGGATGTTCACAACTTGCAGCATGTTACGGAATCTGGTATTTTTGTCTCGAGATTCGGTATTTTTTGCTTCGATCAGAGAGAGAGAGAGAGAGAGAGAGAGCACTGAGCTAATCCCTATTCGCCTTCCCTCGCGCCCACCGGGGCAGGAAAAAGATCTTTTCCAATAAAGCGAGTCCCTAATCAAGGTGTCCTGGCTGGCAGAGACCCCTAACCCGCCGTGTGCAAGAGCGGGTCTCCCCGGGAACGGTCCCGCAATTGAAATTAAAGCATGGGATTGATTCCATCCATGACGCCCCTAATGAGAGAGTAACTGGGCCCTGAACTCAATTTTACTCATCACTCAAACCGCTTCTAGGGTCTGACGTTGAGTGAGATGTGACCTGCCTGGAGAAGCGGGGTCTACAGCTCCGTCTGTCCTCGGTTCCTGGTGCTGGCTGTTCCAGATAAAAGAAACCCCGGGGCCTTGGTTGCTGGATGGACACATACTGCTGCCCGACCGCGTCAATACCGAGACTATTGGTTTCTGCGGATCTATTTTGGGGGTGGGGTGGTTTGCGTGTGAGTGAGGTTGTGTACGTGTAGCCTCGTTTGCTTTAGACGTAGCATGCAGATGTATTTGATTAATTCACACACACACACACACACACACACACACACACACACACACACACACACACACACACACACGCTGACGCACACACACACACGCTGACGCACACACACACACACACACACACACACACACACACACACACACACACACACACACACACACACACAGAGTATTCACCATCACGGATTTCAACAAAAGGGTCAAGAGAAATCTCAGTCGTTCAGTTCACGGATTGTCCGAGAGCGAGTTGAAACACGAGTTCTCTCCCGTGGACCGGTAATAGTGCTTGAATTTCTCGTATCCTGTCGCCGGGCTTTCCGCGTTTCAAAGTAACAACCGAAGCCGGTTTTGATTTCTGCACTACACATCCCTGGCACATTTTTATTTTATAATTATATAATTGTTTGGTGTTTTTGAACTATATTTCTTTTTCAAACAGACTAAAAAGAAAAACCCAAACAACAAAACCAGAACAAAACAAAAACAACAACAACAACAAAACCAGAACAAAACAAAAACAACAACAACAACAAAACCAGAACAAAACAACAACAACAACAAAACCAGAACAAAACAAAAACAACAACAACAAAACCAACAACAACAACAACAACAACAACTTGAATTGACTCTAAGCACGGGCGAGTGAGTTTTATTTATTTATTTATTTACTTATTTAGTTTTCGCGCCTAGCGCATCATCTCCTGTGTCTGTTATGACAAAATTACACTGAACGTGGTTTTAAACGCACTCGGTACTTAACACACACACACACACACACACACACACACACACACACACACACACACACACGCCAGAAAAGTCCAAGCAGTTATCCGGCTCGTCCCAGGACAGAACAGACGACACTGCACCCCCCTCACCCACCCCCAACTCGTTTCCCGGTGCCTATCCTATCCTATCGGTATCACGCCAACACACCAGAAAACGCAGGAAGGGATGGGGGGGAGGGGGGGGGGAGGGGGACAATAAGCCTGACTTTGTGTTCTCAGGCTAATAAGTAGCGGGACGCAGCAATATTAGCCGCGCAGGCCCCGCTACAGCGGTGTCAATATTGTCTACCTTGGTCCTCCAGCTCCGTCATCAGATACTGAGTGGTGTCTTTATGGCCTTTCTCCCTCCAATCATCCCTGAATAATCTCCAGAAGAAATTGCTGCATTCCTGAGGGAACCGCCGGGGCCATTTTCTGCCGGGACCCCGCTACCGCTATTTCTGAGCAGGCGCAGGGGCAGGGTGAGGCTGAAACTGCCTTTGCTGTGCTCGGTGCCAGAGTCAGCGAAGAGAGGAGAGGAAGAGAGGAGAAGGAGGAGGAGGAGGACCCCGGTTAGATTGTCCTGCACAGACTGGCGGTTGTTCCGCTTCTTCTCGAAAACTTTGTGGGATGAAACTTAGCACAGTTTTTATCTGTTCCGTTGCTTTGACACCCCTGACCTTTCCTCGCCGTTGTCCGTTTACCCTTCATTTTTACTCCTGGTAACTCCTCCCCCTCTCAAATAAACAAATAAATGAAAACGAACTTCTCAGTCGTAATTCCATGGTCGTCCTTTGTGTGAGAACGCCACGTATTACATGTATTTATTGTCGACACTGTTTATGGATACGCCTACCTCTTTGCTGTCAATCCACAGCAATCACTTGTTCCTGATGTCTACATTCATTTAGCCACAATGTACACCTTTAAAAAAAGTGTTGACAGTGCAGCCACGGATTATCTTGTTCCCGGAAATTGTGTTACAGATTTTTCATGACCATCTCTTTGAACAGGAGCGCATTTTCAAAGTCTTCCTGGCCCTCCAAACAAAACATTTCTACGACGTATTTCAGGGAGGTATCATGCCGATGCTCACTCACACCAGCGAGACTTGACTGCCACGTTGCACACGCCGTAAAAATACGCATCGCCAACCTTACGAGGAAAGTTATGTGAGCCATATCACCACATGGAAACTGCCCTCATTTCTCCTAATGGGCAAATTGCAATTATTCCCCCTGTAATGAGAGTTACCAACCCTAATGGCAGCCAGGTGGCAGCACAGCCTAGCGGAAAAGAGGATGTTGCCTCTTTTTCGAGTCTATTTTTGCATCTCATTTGTCCTCGCTCTTCTTCGGTTATCGGGGGCCTTTACTACTTTTCTCCTTCACTGGCCTGTTCAAGTTGGGAAGAAAACTACAGCAGATTGTGCCTTTCTTCAATGTCTTTTGGAAAGGATTTTCCCGTCTTTTTTTGCACCGGCAGAAAGGCAAGAGATAATCATGTTTGGCTCTGGTAACACCCCTTGGCTTTGCTGCGCTCCTGCAATGAAGTGTTGGATGTATACAGAGGGAACTGCACCCTATTTCAGAATACCCCAACAACCGAGCTCTGTCCTTTGAAGTTTGAAGCCTTTTTGTTTAACGCCGGCAATAGTTGATGAATCCTGCTCACGTCGTATTTGCTTAGACTGTCCGGGTTTTCGTTATAAATTGCTGGAAAGATGGGCCCAGGCCACTTGAAGAAGCTGGTAGGACAACCCTCTGCGTAAACACAATCAAACTGATTTCAACTATTTCGTCTTTTTCTTTTGTACTCTCACGGTCTCTGTCGCCGACACGATTTTTTTTTTACCCGTCTTCCGTAACGTCACTTAGTTCGAGCGACTCTTTGTAAAAAAACAAACAAACTTCACCCCCCCCCCCCCCCAAAAAAAAAAAACAAAACAAAAAAACAACAACAAAAAACAACAAAAAACAAACAAACAAACAAACAAAAAACAAACAAAAAACCCACACAAAAACCTAGAGCCAACCAACAAACAAAAAACAACACGGCACAACAACACACACAAACAACCTCTAAAAGAACAATGAATTCACGGGCCTTTGCCAAAGTCTCTCCCTACATACAGAAACTTTTGTCCACAAATAGTAGAGATCCATTTCAGACCTACTGCCCGAGCGAATTCAGGAAATACATACTTACGTTGCAATATCTTCATACTGTTTCCGACCATGGTCCCGATGGTGCAAGAGAAAACTGAATTAAGTTTCGTACCAAAATAGTCCTGGATTTACCACCTTCCTTTACCGACTGGCTGGGACTGGAATCCCTTCGTCTTCACTGCAAACCTACGCTAACAGAAATGTACGAATCACTTGGGTAGGAGGAAATGGAGTCTTGCTCTTACACAAGCCCCTTAGGCTTCGTTCGCCGAGTTCTGGCCCTAACTGTCTGGTAAACAAAACCGGAACACTTATTGTGCTTCTGGTATTTGCATTCCATCGAGGTAAATGACGGTTATGTTGAGTACAGGACGATGCTAAAGAGAAATTTCCCCCGCAGCTTCTAAACAACGAAGGTTAAACAGCACTTCATAGCTTATTCGCTCGATGTAACAGCAAACTGACGAGGGATCGAAAGAGCAAACACTGGCAGAAGCTAGGGGATGAAAAGAAAGAGAAGAAAGAAGACTTGCACATGAGGAACTGTTGTGTGTTATCACTTTTTTCCTCCAAAAGAACCTGCATCTGGAATGTGTGTGTGTGTGTGTGTGTGTGTGTGTGTGTGTGTGAGAGAGAGAGAGAGAGAGTGAGAGAGAGAGAGAGAGAGAGAGAGAGAGAGAGAGAGAGAGAGAGAGAGAGAGAACGCTACTTCACTCGAGGCAGTGAGGATATTTTCAGATTGTGTCTGTGAACTAAACATGTGATGTCAGCCTCACGCAGGTCGTCTGACAGAGGATGCCTGTTCATATGCGTGCGTGCGTGTGCGTGTGTGTGTGTGTGTGTGTGTGTGAACACGCGCTTGAAGTCTTACTTCCCACTCAACTTCCCACCTCCGTCCTGAAACATTCAAACTATCTTGTGACAAGCAAAAAAACCCAAAAAAACCCCACCAAAAACCTAACCAAAAACTGCCCAACGTCGCACGACTCAGATTGGAACGTGGGCGAAATAAAAACATCAGACTGATCAGCCAGTGATGGATGTTGTAGAGTGCCGCAAGGCTGCAGATGTCTGCAGGAAAACCCGGAGACCACGCGCCATAATTAAACGCTCGCATCAGGTCCCTGAATCTGTAGCGCCGTCGCCAAGTTGATGACTAGAGAGTCATCTGATCTACCACCAGGTATTACGCTGGGCTTCCTTTTGTCTCGAGCTGACAGCCACAGGAAGAGGAGGCATGGGAGAACCCTTTTTACTCCAGCGATTATCACCAGGCGTTCGTTTTTGCAGCAGGAAATTAACAAGTTTGACCTCCCCCTTGCCGAGCTCTCTCGAAAAGGAGGTGCATTCCCCGCTCGGTGACCCAGGGGCTTCCTCCTTCCTGTGTGCCTACCGTGTGTATTGATTATTGATGGCGGCCCCGGAGGCATCTTCAAGAGGGACTCAAAATAATCTCGAGTGGCCATGGCTTCTTGCTCACTTTCCCAACGCCCCGTTACGACTTTGCCAATCGAGGCTCGTATGACACACGGCGTCTCCTCCAATTGGCAGATCTACCGCTGTCCCTTTCGGCTCGCTACTTGATTCTCGCTGCAAACACCTGACCCCCTTCCACCATTAAAAGACCCCCCCCCACCCTCCCCCTCCCACACACACACACCCTTCAAAGAAGTATTAACCGCGGAATGAATAATACACTTAAACACTTCAGAACTGAGTCCCAATAATGCGCACCAGACAGCACGTGGTTTTTCGCCGGGCTGACCTCTAAACTGTAAAAGTCAGTCTGCTCCTTCCCCCCCCCCCACCCTCCAGATTCACGGGAAAACAACATTCAACGATCCTTTGGAAATCTTGAGTATTTATTTTTAAATGAAAGTAATGCATTATTTTGTTTTTGCTGAAAGCAATATACTGATGTGCATGATAGACGAATAAGTGGTCGTATCAAAGTTCAGACTATTTCATACGCGGTTCATTTTACTGGAAATACTGTAACCTTGTTTATTGATACCCAACACGACGGCGGGAAAGGGATTATTCATGACGATTACTCTCACCAACAAACAAAGAAAGAGCAAACAAATATACGTCTGAGAAACGGGCGAGTCAGAGAATTTCACGTAACCCAACCGGTCCCGAGTGGGCCTGAAATTCCGCCATCGAGCGAGATTCGTAGCACTGCTGCCCCTGGTACACGGAGGCGGGATTCCAAAAAGAAAAAGAAAGACACAGAAAGACAGAAAAAACAAGCCCCCTCTTCGAGGAGGAAATAGGTTACAGTTGATTACTTCTGCTTGCGCCATAAAAATGTCTACCAGTCATCAAGTTTCACACAAAACGTCCATAAGCGAAGAAGCTAAGGGGCAGGGGAACTGCAATTTGAAGACAGCGGTTCCCCATAACTTGTTACATATCCTTAGCAGCGACTACGCTCGTCTGGGGCTAAAAAGCAGACATATTTATTTTTTTCTTCCAGACACGAAGGGATCCCGTAAAGAATTTTATGAGACATAAAGCATGCTGGAGCCTAACTAGAGAGATCTCAACGTTTACGGGCAGCCCGTGCTGCTCCTCTTCGATGTTCTTGCGTTTGACGTTCGCCTCGCTGAAGTTAAAGCGACCGCTCTGTACCTATTGCCCTGGTCGTGGCACTTTAATGAAGCCTACATCACCAAACTGACCTTGCCGTGAAAAATTAAACGCCGCAATCAAACGCTCACGTTTCGCCAAAATTAGCATTAAAGGAGAGATACAAAAGCGTCACCGTTAAATTTCAAAACACGCTAGAAGGAGGGGGTGGGGAAGAGGAAGGGACGGGTGGTTGCCGGGTGTGCGTTCAGTCTGAAAAGACACCGATTTAGCTTCAAGATTAGTCATCAGGACTGGAAAGAATCCAAACCTAAAGACAGCTACAGTCTGTTGTGGAAGATGTGTCCTTTGGAGGTGAAAGAAAGGGCAAGAAAATAAGTGACACATTTTTCAACTACAGAAAAGCAGATGGCAAAGGCAGTGCAAAGTTTAATGTATAACTATACTGACTGGAGCGGCGGGGTGTGGTGGGCGTTGGGATTGGAATGGGCGTTTGAGCTAAACTCTCGCGCACAGTGACCCCCAACTCATCATCATACGTCTGTATTCCACTTTCAGCAATAGACATGTCACACAAAAAAAAAAAAAAAAATCCAAGTCACATCAAGCACCCACCTACCCGAACTCCCATCCACCTACCCGAACTCCCATCCACCTTCCCCAGCCCTCGCAAACCCACCCGCTCACCCCCACCCATTTCCTCTCCATGACGTCGATGTCATGAAAAATCGTGGGCTTCAAGGTAGACGGCAGGTAGAACCCCTCGGCGGGTGAGAAAAAGGAGCCCAGGAACCTCACGCCTGCTTTTATCTGATTAAGGACGTGGAGGCGGGACACACTGGCATCCTCCTGCCATTTCTTGGACACGGGCTGGCACTAAATTTCACACAGTATCTGCGGCAGCCGCTTCTGCTCCTGATTTATGCTTCGTGTACACGTTTAACGGCCTCAGCCTGGCGCGGAACACCCTCCCCTATATCCCCCCCCCTCCTCCTCCTCCTCTCTCTCTTTACCAGTCACCACCACACAGGCGTCAAGGACTTGAGACGTGGATGGATACTGATCTTGTTCGGCTATACAGACTGCAGGAGGTGCTGCAGAGTAAATCAGTATCCAGACCAAACGGTTATATGATTGTCTGAAAGTGGCTCAGTTATTTCATGTGATTGTACTCATTAGACAAATCTCCAGGCAGTACATCATCAGTGTTTTTCTTTTCTTTTCTTTTTCTTTGGCTGCAATGAATTCTAGAGGTCTGGCTATAACATTTCCAGCTTGGACCTGGCTAAGTCCTTGCCCAACTCTGAGACAAGGAACATTCCGCGTATGAACCGCATACCGGTATGGTCTGTTCACCGACATGGTCAGGATGGATACCAAGGGTGCTCGCTCAGACAGGATATTGTGTACTGGTTTGGCCGAGGTTACTCCGTGTGTACGCGTATGATTTCAAGCACAAAGTGCGTGACCCGAGCAAGAAATGTTTTTCTTTTATGTTTTCCTCCATAGTTTCGTCTCCACGATCTCAGCAGTTGTATCCCCATGACATAAGAAAATAAACACAAACGGAGGTACATGTCAATGAGATGCATCCTTTTCACAAAAAACACGTGTTTAAAAACACATTATTTTCCCTTTCTTCTACTCAAAATCCACCGAAAAAAATGTCTCAGCACTACATACAGGTCTACTTTTTACTGAAATGCAATCAAATTAGAAGGTGTCTCCAGTTTCGTTAGACTTCGCAAAAGGCTGGCCTCTCTTATTTTACTCCTACAGGTTGCAAGTTCTTAAGTTAACGCGACTGTGGACATTCCATGATGACAAGCGTCAGCGCAAAGTGACTTGTCCATGAAACGAATCAGCTTGACGTAAGCGGTACGGCATAACACGGGGTGAATAAATGGATTCCCTACAGTAGACGGGCAAAAAAAAAAAAAAAAAAAATCGACAACACTTCTGATTAAAAGAAAGGGGGAAAAAAACCTACTAAAGTGAGCAGCTCAACTCCTTCATTTCTCCCTCCCGCAGCTGATAATGGTTTTGAAGAATGGCCGACCGGCAGTGGAAGTTCTCCGCTGAGTGAAAGAAAGGAAATGGAAAGCGAAAACGCAGTCTCGGGACAAAGACGGGCAGAGCGAGCACCTGAGAGTCGTCGGCGAGCTCCAAGGGACGGTACAGGAAGCTCTCCTCCATCCGCGCCATCCTCGGAGCCCTCCGGGTCCCGCAGCGCGCTGATGCAGTTTGGCCCGGTGCATTTTAAAAGTGGCATTTTAATGAAGAAGGGTATTGGCAATTTTGCCATAAGGAGCCTGCGGGATCCCGGCGGGGTTCCAACTCCCTGACACATTACATCATGTTGCTTATCGGGCCGTGGAACATTTCTCATCACGGGCACCGCGGATCCTGGACTGATTAAGACAAATGCAAGCACCCCCCTTACCCCTAATTATCGCGAGGGACTACACGATAAGAGATGAGTTGTTTGGTTGGGAAAATGCACACAAATAGACAAGCTTTCCAGGAGGTAGAAGCTGTCCCAGCGACAAGGGCAGATAACAACAGCGAAATGTCTGCACATAGCCTGCTTACCGCGCATAAAAAAATCATCAGCCGCTGGAGGGGGGGGGGGGAGGGGGAGGGGGGTTTAAAAGGAAAAGGAAGGGGGTGAAACGCACGTGGGTACGCTTTTACGCGAAAGGGGGAAAAAATATGAGGGAAAAAATTATGAGCCATATAGGTGGCTGGCTGGTCTAGGCATGATAGATGACGCCAGTTTCCGTGATTTGCCGAGATTTCTCCGCCCTTGGTTCCTACTTCACTCCCCTTGACTCCAGCACTACCCTGCGTTTTAAGCCGTAGACCAGCTGCTTCCCATTAACTGTCGTGTCAGGGAAAATTCTTTGAGTGATTAGAGTCGTTGAGGTTTTTAAGTGAGGAGACTTTTTTTGCTCTCTTTTTGAAACCTTCAAGACAATCTGATCCGAGCTATGAATCTTCCCAGACCACCCATTCAAATCCGGCCTCGGGCAGTTAAAAAAGCATTTTATTCCTTAGAACTGAAATACGATATTGCATGTTTTGTAATCTGAAGTCAGAAGAATGTGAAAGTCTGTCAGCGGCTTCGTTTTTATCCAGAAGTATTATATTATGTGACTGGCACAAGCGAAACACGAACCCGTTCTACAGTACCGAGAAAGATATTGGAAAGAGAAAGTCTGTGATTTATGTATATGATTTTCAGCCGTGTAGTATGTACGACGTTTGTTCCTTGCTTGTCTGACGCAGTGGTTCAACCATCCTCGTCTCTGCATCCCTGCACAGGACACTCACGTTATCGTTTCAAAAGCATCCAAAGAGGAGCGCCCATTGTTTCCGATTCAATGATTACAAATGAACAAGATTTTACGTGCCATAGCCGTGGCAGGATGGTATCTGAAGCGACGTAAAACTTTGAGGGCAACTTGCCAGCATGTGTGACACAAAACTGCTAACGGTTTCGCGGCAACGGTTACTGTGAACATCTGTCCCCAGGCACGTGATAACGGAGAGCACATTGTATAGCCAAGTTTCCACGGTTGATATCAGCAGCACGGTATCAGTAAACACTTCACCGTGTCTGGGTCGCTACAGTAGCTGCTAAGTTTCGATTCCAAAACAATGAACCCCTAACATAAACACGGACTTCCTCCAGAAATGAGGAGGTCACCCTGGAGGTCACGGCGCCAACGGAGGGTCAGGAGAAGATGTTGGAGTCGGCAGGAATGCCATTCCACGGTCTGCTGCGGCCGTTAGAACCGACGGAGATTTGTCCGGATCACTTTCAGTCTGTTATTCACTTTCGTTGGAGGCGCGTTTTGACTACCGGCTTGTGTTGTGTTTGCTGTTTCTTCATTCTGCCTGCTTCCCACCCCCCTCGGGCGTAGCTGGTTTTTGGCTCCATTGGAAATCGCAGGCAGGAAAATATTTTTGTGTGCTTGGTGGGAGCGGGTTGCTGGATAAAAAAAGAAAGAAGGCTGCTGCGGGATGGACAAGCTGTTATGTGCATCGTTAACTGATAGGTTTTGAGCACGACGAGAAGATACCAACTCGCAACATCGTTGTAAATGTGTACAGTAAACCGAGAGAGATTTGCCAAGAGAGGTTGTATTGCCGGCTTTGAGCCCAAGGGGGTTTTGAAAGCCATGTAATACAACAATTACCATCACCACGGGCGGCTATGACAGTACATCCAAACTGATATCATCAAGCGTATTTACAATCATCCACTGTGCGAATCGGCCAGTTCATGAAAACGCGGGACGCACACGTATAATTGTGTGAACTGCACAGAACGGTCCGAATATCCAGCGACGAGATCAAAGCTCAGAATTTCTCAATGGAGACAAGGGGCAGAACGAGTCGATCGTCTGTTTGGACCATTAAGGGGAACTCCGGACTCCCCGGGGGTCGGGGAGACGGAGAGTGACAGAATCACCAGACCGCTGCAGCAGAACTGGCAACGGTCAGGAAGACCTCATGGTCAACTCATTGCTCTGATGTAATTTGGTTCGGGCCGTGTCTGTGATCTAACGTTCGGAAATTTGTTCTGAAAATACAGGGAGAGTATGAGAGGGTCAGAAGCAGTAAACTGCCAGTGTAAGGAGTTTCGCATGCCCTGCACGTGCTGTACTTGTTGCTTCTGTCCGCACACTACGCCTGTGTCCGAAATTCTAAATTCAGAATATTAGGTCTGCATCAGTGAGAATCGTTTCGGGCTGGGTAGAAGGGTGGGTGGGTGTTTGGGAGTGTAACGTCCTTTTCCACTACATACGGGTGATATCAAAGACGGGGCAACGATGAAAAAGCCAGCACAAATATTTGGCCCAAGCCGGGATACGACCTCACGACCCGAGCATTAGAAGTCCCGTGCTCTACCAGTCGGCCACCCCGGCTCCCCGCTTCGTGCTGGACTTGTTGCATCTGTCCACGTACCACGTGTCTGAACTTTCAAATTCAGAATACTAGGCCTGCACCAGTGAGATTCGTTTTGATTCACTACATCAGCCAATATCGCTCCAAAAATTCTCCAAGTGGCCTACTTCTACCGTCGTAAGGTAAATGGACTCATGTGCTTCTCAAACCCATGGCGCTTAGGGGTCTTTTCCCAAACGACGTTAGACTTGACCTAAATCCGGAGAGAGGCAAACCGTAAGAGGACAAAATGACCCCGAATATATCGGACCCCGACTTTGTGGTGGGAGAAGCGGCCAATCGCGCCACCTGTGAAATATCACCCCTTATCACTGACCACTGTTATTTCATCCCAATCATCCTCCGGCACTGTCCCTGTGATGTCCGTGAAGCAGAACAAACCCCCCATCTGCTCCTCAGTCCGGTCCAGTTCCTCAGGCCTGGTCAGCCAGCCATGTTCGCCAGACGTGGGGAGGCCATGATCCCCCGTGGTGCTATCCATCATTAAAAACCCATTTCCTCTCATCCTGTGCGCCACCGTGGGACCCTTGCCACGCTGTGATCACGTCATGCTGTTCTTGTCCCAGTTACGGAGTCTTTGTGGTATCATGTGATCGTAATGGTGTACGGAGAACGCTCCCCTTGAGAAGGGGGGTGGGTGGGTGTTTAGGTGTTTAACGTCCTTTTTCACCACGTCAAAAACTGACGGAGCAACGAGAAAAAAGGCCTGCAGAAATGTTTGGCCCCAGCCGGGATTCGAACTCACGACCGCTTCCTTTGATAAAGCTAAACACTCACTGTGTCTTGTAATCTTGCCTCCAATCCACAAGTGCCACGATTATACCTGATTTGTTCTCTCCGTATATTTTTATACTGTTGTTGTTGGGGAGCCAGGGTAGCCGAATGGTAGAGCGTTGGCCTTTCAATGCTCGGGTCGTGCGTTCGAATCCCGGCTGGGGCCAAATATTTGTTCTGGTCTCGATCTCGTGGTGGAAAAGGACGATAAACTCCCAAACACCTTCCCCATCCCTACTGTAGTTGTTTTTGGTGATGTTCTTGAAAGAAGCCGAAAAGTTCTCAAAAGGAATAATCACGTCGAAGTTTCTGTGTCAGAAACGCTGGTTATACAAATATACACATCTAGGAAAAAAAAACCTGTTGAGATTTACAGGAAGACTTTTCTTCCAGGAAGTGATTCCTACGCACCCCCAAAAACAAGCACAAATTCACGACACGGATCGTGGCTGTTCCAACAAAAGTACATTATTAATTCGTACGGCAGCAGTTACGTCACGCATCCCTCTGCTGTGGCGGACCAGCTGTGGGTGGAGACAGAGACGAGGGTGACGAAGTTCAACGAAATAAAAGGCAAGCACCCTGGAAGACGGAGCAGCGCGAACTCGAGCCATGAGCCAAGGTTCTTGGCAGCGCACAGACACGAATGAAAACAGGATGACCGAAGTGAGGGTTTGGGCACCGGGTGAGCAAAAAGGCGGGAGATTGGGACTGACAGTTGACTAATGAGCTGGGAGGATCATGGGATCGCACAAAGGTGGAGGGACCTCTCAGCCATTGCAGCTCATTACACGTGTTTCCCTTGTCTCGGGGCCGCCAGAAAATGGACCAGGGTCTGGGGCTTTTGGTCGCTTATCGCCGCATCAACCGATACAGTCACGCGCGCGCATGTGGATCGTCTAATTTCGCTCACTTTCGGTTTCTCCTTATTTGGCCGCTGGAAATGGCTTCTTTTGTGCGCGGAGAGGAAGACCCTCACTCTCGGGACAGCATTGGGCGGAAAAGGGAGGAGGAGGGACTGGTCAAAAACTCGGGGAATTAGCACACAAAAGAGAACGTTTTGAAAGTGAAAATTGTGCAAACATGCGAACGGGAACGCGGATATTACTCACTAGGAGACCTCAGCGAGACCACACCCCCAACAGTGGAAGATTTCCGATAACGGGGTGAGAGTTGGTAAAAGAGGTTCTGAGTGGTTGTTGTGGGTGGGGGATGGAGGGGGGGGGACGTCTTTAGGACTAGAAGACACTCTTTGGTCGGGCAGACTGAGCAACAAAACAAAGCACGTGGGCCATGCGTATAACAATTCAGTTTCTTACATTGCTGGTGTGAGTCACCAACGTCAAACGCGCACAAAGATATAAGGACGAGGGTGGGTGGGTGTCTGGCACTTAAACGTCCTTTTCCGCCACGAAAGGGTGGTATCAAAAACTGGGTAACGAGAAAAAGGCCAGCACAAATATTTGTCCCTCGACCGGGATTCGAACCCACGACCCGAGCATTGAAAGTCCAGCGCTCTACCCTTCGGCTATCCCGAAGGAACCAAGAGCCGAGAGAGCGAAACAAAAAGGAAGCGGGTGCCAGCAGAACCCTGTGGAACCCCTAGTACCGTAGCAGATGGGAGGTGCAAGGTAGGGTCACAAATATGACCCCGTTCCCATTACGGCGGCATCAAATGTCTAATGCTTTTGATGACGGGAAATTGAGGTGAATTCTTCCAAGAAAATTCACCCCCAGGACGTAACGACATTAACCAGATTTATGGCACGTGAACGAGTTCCTCGTGTGTGTTTGTGCGCGTGCGCTTGCGCGTGCGTGCAAAAGTGCAGAGATGCGTGCGCAAGTTTGTGTGCGACGCGTGCAATTTCTTTTCCCCGTGCACTCCGTGTCAGTAATTCATTTCCAAATCAAAACAGTCTCCACAAGCAAGCAACCAAAGGCACATATAAAAAAATGAACCCATCTTCCATCTCCTTGCTGCAAATGGTTCAGCACTCGCATCGCACCCAAGATACCGCCCTCCGTGCAACTATCTCCACATAAACTATAAACATTTAAATTCCTTTACACTTTTGTTATCTGTCCCAATTAAACCCCGGATGGAGCTTCAATCAACGCAAAAGTGAGTTAAGAGCAGCACAATTTTCCACACTGATAGGACTCCAATTTTTGATGGAGCCTGGAAAAAGTTTCTCACACTGGTACTAATTAAAAAATATGTGTAGAAGGCAACCACGCAGAATGGTTTCTTTAAAGGAAACCTAACATTAAATAATGCTTTCATCCGGTTCTGCTGTGTCAACTGATTCAACGATATACATTATGTAAGGGTTGGGGGAAGGGGTACTTCAGAGGGGGTGGGGGGGGAACACACACACACACACGCACACACACAATAACCACCAAAACAAACAAATAAACAAACAAACCCAAAATCAAAACAAAGCCAACAACAAAAACAAACAGAACAAAACAAAAACAAACAAAAAACCCTGAGCACCAACTCCCCCCCCCACACCTCGGGGGATAAATAATAATTATATACTATTTACGGTATTGTATACTGTATAAATACGACAGCTTTCTCGAACTTATTTTCCTTCCTGACAGAAATCTTGAAGAGCTTCTCACAAGGGAAGTAATCAAATCAACCATGGTGTCACAGTCGCGGCCCACAAACACTTGAGACATTTAACACGAACGCCCTCTCCAAACTGCCGTGGCAAACCACAGAATTCGAGACTTAGCCGAGGGCGAAAGAGGCTCGCACTCCAACCAAACGCACTCTCATCAAGGCAATAAAACATAATTATTAAGGGAGCTAACATTTTTCAATCATAATCCTTTGAACTGAGTAATCACTTGACTCCCCCAGCGCAAAGCACCCTCCTGGAAAAAAAAAAATCCCCTGAAGGTATTGCGGTGCACGGACGTAGCACCCTGGCCCCGCCACCGAGGGAGTTTCAAACTTCATTTAACAGTGACTAACGGGGCGAAAAACATTTATTTAAAACACTCCTGCTCATTTATTTGGCAACGTGCCACTCAAAAGTCAAACAGCAGGTCAGTTACCAAAAAAAAATAAAAATAAAAAAAAATGTATTTTCGCGTCGGCTGAGTTCTAGGGGGCCAAAACGGTCACGTGACACAATGATAAATGAAAATCATACTTTCTCGATCACCGCGGTTAACGGTGGATTAAAAAAAAAAAAAAGGAATGCGATTTGTCTGAAAATTCAGCGGAATTATAATACACACATGTTCTAATTTTTTTTTTCTGGAACACACAAAAGTATTTATTCCGGTAACTACATGCTTAATCTAGTTTCAAACTTTTTTTTTTTTTGGAAACAATCAGCTGAACCCACGTCACAATACACGCGGTCAACACGGGACTTGCCCTCTGTCACGGTTGACTGGTGGTTCCCCAAGAGCCTAAACACGTAGATAATCCGTGACGGGTTTGCTTCGATGGAGTATGAACACCCCCGATAAAGCCCCTCCCTCCCCTCCCGGAACAATCGTTGCTGACTTGATCACACGGTCGAGTAGTTCCGACCGGTGCATGCAGCCACTGTTTACCTTGCATTTTTTTCCATCTAATTTCGTCCTGGATTGCCCAGGTGATTAGGCCTCGGCGGGTCATGCGAACAGGCCGTGGTGCTGAGGTGGGGGGGGGGGGACCATTGCGACCAGCTTTACACCGTCTACATTGTCACTCCGGCGTCGACTTGTTAGCTTTGCGTGCCAAGTGTGCCTCGAGAAAATTGCTACCTAGCATTATTATAGATAAAGGGGCTTTTGGGTAACGGAGGAAATACGTCCCCGACGACATGTGTTGCTTAATGATCCGCTCGCGTGTAATTTTACCATCAGAGAAGAGAGAGAGAGAAAAAAAAATACTGAGTGACTCTCCAAACTCTGGCCCTGCACCACTTCTGGAGGCTCTGCTACACCACTCAGACACAGCCGCGTTGGTGGGTCTGGCCTGGCTTGGCCCTGGCTGGGGTAGGTTCAGGTCTAGTCGAGATATAAGTTCAATGGCTGGTGAAAATTGCCATCACTTAGCTTCAATGAGGACATTCAGGTGAGCGGTGAGCGCCAGTGTGTTGGGCAGTCGTGAAGAAGACGTGTAATTGCCTGGTGCCCACTGGAGCACCCTGAGCCACTCTCCTCAACGACTTCCCCGCTCTGGTGTTAAAAAGTCTCCTGCGTGTGTCGTGGCAGGACCCGAAGGATCTCGCCTCACTCGAGGACCCGTGAATGAAATAAAACTCGGGGCCGGGAAGTGAGGGTTTCTACGGTGAGCCCACTCAACTTTCTCCCCTGCCGACCGGCAGCAAATACGCCCTTTCAGGCCCGGAACAATTTTGACGGTTTTTTTGAGAAGACAAGAGTTGTTCGGAAAGCGTTTAAGGCCGCTCTGGCCGGGCCGATCTTTGTTTGCAGTAAACCTGTTACCCCGACTCATTAATTTTAATTTCATCACGCCTATTATTTGCCACAAATACTTAGCACCTACCCGCAATCTCTCGCTGTCAGCCTACGAGCTTCTCGAGGGCGACCCCCTCCATGTAGTAATAGAGCTGCTGCCACTACAGCTGCTAGTTGACGGCCCTAAATACACCCCTTCATACAACAATCCTCTTTCCTTCTCTGCCTCTCATGCATTTTCCAATTTTCGTATTTATACATGAACAGGACCCGGAATAGTAGTCTGGGTGCTGTTGGGAATGACTGGGCGGTTGACAATCAATGCTGCTGTCAAGGACTTTGAAAAGCTAGGGAAGGACACACCGAGTATGGTACAGGTACATCACCTGCAGACGTTTCTAAACGAATGGAAGATCTTCACTTTTGGTCCTTCAGATTGTAGGTGTCTCGCTAGATCATCAGACTTCAGATGACACTTTCCGTCGACAGTAATCATAGACAATACTGATCAACTATGAAAGATTGGTTGGAAGAAAAGCTGCTTAGTCATAAAAAGCCGCAAAGTTGAATGCGTGACCATTCTGAACTGACTCCTGTATTTGTACTGGTCATGTCCTGAGGGAAAGAAGAGGGCTCGAATCCAAACAGTATTTCATCAGCTTGGGAGAGAAGACAATTATTATTCAAGGTGAGGATGTTTGTAGTAAGAGCGATGATTTCGTTCTAACTAATCTCTATTGATATCTCTTGTCTCTATTTCTTGTGCCCTTTTTTCAAGTCGCCACACGTCACATCCGCCACCCATGCAGCTCCAACTGAGTGAAAACGCAAGCCGGCGAAGACCGACAGTGCGTGTATAAAGCCAAGGACAGAGACCATCAGTTGATGAGGTGTCACCTCACCTCACCTCAACCTCGCAGCCACCAGGCACTTACTGGAGGTGTGTGTCAGTCAGTCGCCACCCATGCAGGTGTCAGCAGCAGACCCGTGCCGAGAGGACGTGAAACCTGATCTGGCACTGTGGTTCCTGGGGCAGGCCAGGCGCTGGGACCGGCCCAAAAAGACCCTGTTGGGGACCCGGGCTACATTCAGAGCTTTGCACCTTGCCAGATTGCGCGCGGTCTCGTCGACGCCAGGTACACAAGAGGCGGGCTGCCGAGCTGCGGCGTACCTATATCCCTCCTACCTGGCTGGAAAACCTTGTGGGGCGACGGTTTCCCCTCAGGTTTCGCGCCATAGTGGTGTGTGGACCGGCTATGGGTTATGTGTATGCGGCCACCGATGGGCGGGAATAATCTGGCAATCAGCCCCCCATGACGCAGGAGTCTCACTAGACTTCCCCTTCACAAAAACCGCCCTGCACAAAACACTCCATTTTCCCTCGGCGGAGCTGCCTTTCACGGGAGCATAATACGATAGAACTCTCTCTCAGGTAATTTACCGGATGAATTACCCTTCCAATAACACAGGCCTAAGTCGACTTTTGTGTCAGGGAATAATACAGAGTCTACAAAGAAGTCGTTTCCAAGCATTGTTGCGACGAAATGGTGTAAGACCGCATTTTAATGAGGTTGACCAGAGTCGGCCAGGTCTGCCGTTGCCTGCTGACCTCTGGCTTTGAATCCACACCGCTTTGCCAGGGAGTCGTTCCATGGTGGCAGACAGGCAACAAAGGGGGACATCCAGACCTATTAGACATCGTCTGAAACGGTTAAATGGGCTGAAAAGAGCTCAAAGCGGGCAGGCGTTCTGAGAGGGAAGATCAACAACTCTCGACTAAACAGGCGAAATTTGAAAAAAGCGAGGATTTATAATGTACAGAGAGATTACAGTTCTGTTTAGCATTCTCGGGATGAACAACCAGCCAGTCAGCCTGCCAATGGAAGGTTTTCAAAACGGAACCAGCTTTTAAATCAAAGATTTTCCGCTAAAACACACACACACACACACACACACACACACACACACACACACACACACACACACACAGAGAGAGAGAGAGAGAGAGAGAGAGAGGCAAGCCCTCTCCATTTCAACTTCCCCCTCTGCTTATCATTTTCAATGGCCCCCACTATCCTCAACGCCTGAGTGCCCTCAGACAAAGCTCCGCACCATCAGGCGCCCATCCGCACCAGAGAGGCGGCATCACACATGCGGGAACCGACAGAGAGAGAAAAACATTAGTGTCAAAATTAGAACCCCGTGGCGTATAAGGGTGAATCCCCCAGCCAAGTCGGGACAGCCATCATCAGCGAGCAATGGGGCTCAAGAAAGAGTATCAATGTCGATATCTCCGAAACTTCGAGATTTCCCAAGGCACTATTTCAGCAGTCTTCGTCTTGCTGTGTGTGTGTGCATTAGTCGGACAGGATCACAAAGCGGCGTCTAACCTTTCCACAATATCAGAAATGTAAAACTAAAGAAAACAACACCACCAACAACACTCTGACGTCACCACAGCGTCATTCTCTTCCAAAACATTGGTTTTTACACAAGAAGCTACCAAGGTCACTGGCTGTCTGATCAAAGAAACGAAGTCAATGCAACAATCGTTGTGCAGCATTTTCTATCATCATACGTCTACAAACAAAATAAAACCGCCTGTATCGTAAGACAAACCAAGATTTCCAAAAAGAACAAAGAACGAGCAAGGGGTAGTGGAAGTAAATGGAGGGGGAGGAGGGAGGAGGGGGGGGAAGGAAGGGGGCTTAACCACCAAAATACTGGGAGAAGAGCAGCCCCTCCCCAAGGAACCGCGCAGAAAGCCATTTTTCACCGGAAACCACGTAAGCAGCACCCAAAACAGGCATTACACCGCGCTGTATTGATTTTCTAGCGAGACAAACTGGCCCCGAAACTGCGGGGAAAACACATCGTGAAACTCCTGTCATAACACGTGCTGTAAATGACCGGGCTTTATGTACACATCCCATCTTGCGCCTGCCTTCATGGAGATGTGTTTGACAGAGAAATGGCGGGCGCATAACCTCGAGTGCCTGCCACTGTCTTCTCAGCTCATTACCCCTTTGATTTCCAATAAATATGCGCAATCCAGGCCGCCGTAAAGCGTGAAGTATCGGCTCTGGCTGCCATGCTACCGCTGCGGCTTGGACAGTAAAAACTGGGCGAACAGGCAAAGTAGTGCAGACTTGCACGTACGTCGCGGTGTTGCGAGTGGTTTTATGTGGGACAATAACGTTTTGAGTACTGGCCGGTGGTTAGGACCCAAACTGGGGACTACTCCTGAGTCCCAGATCACGCATGAAACGTTCTAGAGCTGATATACTTTTCTCCACTTCTCGATTTCCTCTGTGGATATGGTGCCGTCAAAGCAGAACGTTCATCCCCCCCCCCTTCCCCTCAATGCTATATAATACTATTACTAGTAACAGTCATCCGTCTAAAATGTACTAAATTACGCGGTAAATACATAGGACTAAGGGGGGGGGGGGTGTTTGGAAGTTTAACGTCCTTTTCCACCACGTAAGGGTGATACCAAAGACAGAGCAACGAGACAAAGGCTAGCATAAATATTTGGCCCCAGCCGGGACAACAGGACTATGAAAACAAGCAAATATACAATTACCAAAGGTTTAACATAAAACGAGATCAGGTACTGAGGACAAGGTGTATTTCTTGTAAAGTAGCCATCAAGATCCCCAACTTGTGCCCCTGATGTGGTCTCATTTTTCACCTCTCACAGCATCACGATTTACGGTTCATGCGGACTCCACAGAAACCTCCTCTGGCCCCGAAAAGAAGCAAGACGGGTTTAGGATTAAGGAATAATGAGAGAAAATGCAAAGAGGCTGCCTGGAAATCAGTCGTGAAATGGTAATGACCAAAGCCCTCACCGGCCAAACATGGAGCAATACTGAGGGGGCCATAAAGACCCATTGTGACGGCGGACTCGGGAGCCCGGCGCTCGGTTTTAATGCGGAAATCTCATTAGGCCCGCCCTGCCAAAACCTTTCCACGCATTCAAACAAAGAGACTAGAGCATTAGCAAGTAGGACGAGTTAGTTACCTTCGGAAACTCTCCTGCAAAAATGATAATAATATTAGCAGCCTCGCGGAGTCCTCGGAGGATTGTCTCCCCCTTTTCCCAGCACCGCCATCAACGGGCGAGGACCCTGGTCTCGGACAGAAGAAAGTAAAAGGGGGGGGGGGGGGGGTGGGACGATCGGCTTGGCTCCCTATCTCCTAGCAATGACTAGCGCGCTCTCTGTGAAGCGAAGCCTCAGCCAATGCCATTTGCAGAGAAGAAATGATAAATGCGATAAGACATAATAGAATCAGCCATCTTGGATCAACCCCTTCTTGTAAAGCCGTGAGTTTAACACGGCTGGAAGGGGACACAACTGCAAGCTCAGCGCCGCCAATTCCCGCCAAATGACGGGCGGTCGTACTTATCATTCATAATCATGTCACTTTGCGGGAGGCTGAGTGGTATTGGGCAAGAAATTCTGAAGTGGCCTCTCTCTTTTTTTTCCTTCTTCTCTCCTCTCCGCTAAGATTGTGTAATTCTGAAAGACGTGTTCCTCAAGGCTGTATTTTAAATCCTCCAAAAACAAGCGCGAATAGCGAGGAAAGGAATAGAAAGGATTAAACTCTAAGGACCTTTCCACTTGGGAAAATGCATTCAAACAGGGAGTTTCTACTGAAAGGGGAAGGCTGGGGAAGGGGGGGGGGGAAGAGAGAGAGAGAGAGAGAGAGAGAGAGAGAGTTGCCCCATTGACAAACCCATCAGCGCCGACCTGGTCAATACTAATGACACTTTGATGATGGGATTGAGCAAGTGGAGAAAATGCCACCGGATATTATGCTCACCAAAATCCTCAAAAGGGCATGAACTGCAGATATGCGCCCGCAAACTTCCCACCTCTTTATAACTTCAACATTCTCCTCCTTTCTCCTTGAGAACCTCGCTTCGTCCACATCCCCTCCCCCCGCCTTCCTGTTCATTTTTTTTCTTATTTCTTATTTTTGTGCGAGGGCGTCGGGTGTGATGTGCGGTGTGGTGACTTGAGAAAGAATTTTCATGTATAGGTATTTTACTTGATTTAACTGAAGAGTTTATTGTGTATCAATGACAGTAACGCTACGTCAATAATGATGATGATGATGATGATGATGAAGCGCACAGTGCCACCAACTAAGTGCTCATAGCGACTGAGGGAGGTTCCGTGAGAAGAAGAAGAAGAAGAAGAAGAACAACAACAACAACAAGGGTTGGAAGAATTTATGGATGAGCAAAAAAAAAAAAAAAAAAAAAAAGGACAGGCATTTATGGATGAGCCACATCTCTGAAAACAATAGTTCTGACAACCCCAGGACAAGCCGCTCAACAATAATCACACATTGTCACATCACCCTGTAGCTGGAAACGTCCCGAGTTGCAGCAGCGGTGACCCCCGCTGGGGTACTGGGTCTGGTGACGAAAATAGGAGGCCCTGTCACGGCCCTACATGGGGCCACGGCAATAAAATAATCAATCTCTCCCTGCAGACCTGCCACGCCATATATTATCCCTCCTTTCCTTTCCCTTTTCTTCTTCGTCTCCTTTCTCCCCCCCCCCTCCCTCCTCTCTCCCTCCCTCCACTTCCCTCCAAACCTCCTTTGCTGCAGGTCTGCGTGTTTCGATATGGCAATTTCTGCGGCACACCGTCATGCTAGGGTGATACATAATGCATAGGGAAAGCAACCTTTATTGGACGCTGGCTGCCGACCTTGGTCAATACAAGGGTAAATATTTACCTTCTCCACGCTCCTGGCTTTCCACTTTCAGATTTAAACGCTGCTGCTTTTGATTGCAAATCCAAAGCTAATCCGCGGGGCCAAACAGACTACAATGCAAATTAGCGCTGGCACGAAAAAGGTAATGGAAAATACAAACACAGACGTGGTTGTTTTTTTTTTTTTTTCCTCTCCGGATGGTGAATTCTCTGGTGAAAATTCCCCTCTCTGGTGAAGGAAGAAAATAGCTGACTTCTGTTGGAATTTAATCGTCATCCCTCGCTATGCAACGTTGGGATGATTAACACTTTTTTCTTTTGTGTCTGTGGCTGCAGCGAACGATTTTTACTCAAAGTCAGGATTGTGAATGTCAGCTTCCCAGACTCGGAAACTATCCCCTTATTCTCAGCTGGCATTTTCAAGATAAAAGCTAGATTCTATTGACTGAGGGCGAGTTCTCGCAGCAAATGCAGCAGGATTCAAAACTTTAAGTACATGCGCAAATAAAACACGACGACCAGCTTAACGTATTTCGCGGGAAAACCCAGTTTAAATGTACTATAGCTGTTACAAATAACTTTACAGATGAAATCCGTGATTCCACTGGGCTGAAACATCTTTGGAAGTATGAAAGATGGGATTTCTCATTCACTTGCACAAAAACAATGGGCATACAGAGTAAGATGTACCTGCGTGCCCTTGATTTTTTTTTTTTTTTACAGTCTGCGTTTTTGAATACCTCACGCTGGTAATTAAAAAGGGACAGGTTTTAAATTGTTATATTGCAAACGCGCTCAAGACAACATTGTACCGAACGGTTTCGATTTGACTGAATCTGTAACTGATAACCAAAAATTAAGTCAGAGTTAAGTGAAATTTTTTTCCTTCCAAATTTTGAAAATTTAAACCAACGAGAGGAAAGAGGTGGCAAGTGTCCAGCGTGGCCCGAAACTGAAAGAATTCTTGAGGACAAAGACATCGACTTTGCCCCCTCAAACCGACTGTGGGCCAGAACGTCTGCCCTTAGACCCTTCCCCCCAAAATGCAGGGCTGCAAGTGACTCAGTATTACCCCATGACCGACAAATTTTAGAAATGGTGAAAACGTGTCCAGCGCGGACCCGTGCCCCGATAATCAATATGGCCACCCAAGTTACCAGCAATATCAATATGAAATAAATCAGCGGTAATGCAAATACAATTTCTCCCTATCACCCTGGCCCGTTGCTGGCCCCCAGTTCCTCATCTCCCTGCCCCTTCTACCATACGCAACTCCGCAGAGCGGAGCCTCGGATATTAGCTCTTGTCTAATGGCGCACAAAAAGGGAGCTAACTGTATTATGATGAATTCTGGAGCAGAGTGAAGGGCCTGATAGGGGAGGTAACCAAGGGGCAAAGGGGGAACAAAGCGTATCTCTTCTGCGCAGACAGAAATGCAGCGACCACGTCGGGAAGAGTACAAGGGGGACAAAGGCAGGAAAACGAACTTAATTGTTGCCTAAGGGCGTGTCTGTGCTGGGGAAAAAAGAAAGTCACCTAAAAGACGTTGAACTGACAAAAACTGCGTAAGTCTAGAGGAAGTCAGGCAGAATGTCTTCAGGATCCATACAACAGACAGATTAAAACATTTCTCACGACAAACTTTCCTGTCGTCTGCTTCTCTTAGCTTTTTCTCTGGCAGAAGAACAACAGTTTGTCTCTCTGATTTTGCATTACATGCAAACTGGGTGACATTCTTAAATTTTACAAGAACTGAAACCAAGGTCACTGGGTTCCATACGGGCGAAACATGAACTAGAATTAGCGTTAGCGTTACGAACCCAGCCAAACATGAACTTTGGCAAGTTTAAAAGCATTTGGTGGCCTCTCACAGGACTGTAAATGTAAAATATGAATGTGGCATTTATCTCTGGGTTGCTACTAATAGTACTATCTGACCCATGTTTTGCTCACCAAACGCAATTTCAGTATGAATAAATTAAAAAAACAACAACTGATTTTAGTCACCCAGACTGAAGAGTGTCACCCACAAATGTACAAATTCTGTCAATGTCCTGCCTTTGACCGCAGTTCCCCTCAAAAATAAACGGTTTCTGATGACACTGTAAGTGCCGTCTACCTGAAACTGCAATGCGACACATCTTATTTAGCGCCGACAATGCTCCTCTGGGGCATTTTAAAGAAAAACTCGACGCGCATTAGGGAATAAGAAACACAAGCATCTTACGACCTTCATCCAGTTCTAGAATCTGATCAGAACAGACCGTCTTGAGATTGAGGTCACCTGGCAACCCGCCTGATTCTGGTAGAGAGCGATGGCACCTGTGGTGAAACCAAAGTTGGCGAGGCCCGAAAATAACCTCCCTGGCTTTTAATCACGGCGCCAGTTTGGTCACAATTACCAGGACAATTAAAAAAAAAATCCTGGCGCTTAGTGAAACGTGAATGTACGTGTTGTAATCTCCATGACCTTCGCCCGAGAAAAGCAAAGATAGGTCTCACGTGTGACGGTGTTAAGAGTGCCTGGGTATGTTTGACATCCCCACCCCGGCCCCTTCTGTTCTTAGCAGTGATTACTTTGCAGTAACGGCTGATTGAAAAAAAAAAAAAATGAAAATTGAGTTTTTGCATTGTCAAATCATTTACCGTTGTCAATACAGTTCTCTCTCTCTCTCTCTCTCTCTCTGCAAGCAGTCTCAATTGTTTCAACTCACCCTTACAGCGATGCAAATCTTCTCCTCGGGAGCCTAAGCTAGCCAACCTAGATTCCGTGAGCATGGACTGACCACCACAAAGCTATACGTGGCACAAAAGCCCCGAACGAGTTTGCAAATTACTTTTGAATCAACAGCTTTAAACAAGTGAGCAAAACAAGCCTGCTCGTGATCTTTTGCCCCTCGGAAAGAAAACCAAACACAAACAAAACCAAAACCTAAAACAACAGGCAAAAAAGGAAGGCGAGTGGACAATAACGCAATTAAAAGAGAACAAAACGTGTGTGTGTGTGTGTGTGTGTGTGTGTGTGAGAGAGAGAGAGAGAGAGAGAGAGAGAGAGAGAGAGAGAGAGGGAAAAACGACAAAAACCGTATAATCTATTCTCCGTGACGTGGCGCCCACACTGGCCTCCAGCTATCTTCCCCCGCGCTTTATTATCAAATTCTGGGATCATACCATAAGCCTTCCACGCGCAGGGGAGAACAATGCACACAGCACAAAACAGCCGCAACGCACGTGCCCTCTAATGCAATCAAGCGTCTAGACTCCCAATTAGACCCGACTCACATACAGCAAGACAGGGCCACAGACCGGTGGGGCCATGTACTGGAACCTCTTGGCTCCTTTCACGTCAGTGGTTGCCAGCAGCGGATTCAGGGCATGTGTGTGGGGATGAGGGGGAGGGGAAGGGTGGGTATTTAACGTCCTTTTCCGCCACATAAGGATGCTATTCAAGACGGGACAACGAGGAAAAAGCCAGCTCAATTTGTCTTGAGCCCTAGCCAGGATTTGAACTCACGACCCGAGAACTGGAAGTCCAACGCTCTACCATCACTATCCCGGGAAGGGGACAATAGGAGTGAGCAGGTAGTAGAAGAAGTGGAGGTGGGGGGGGGGGGAGATTAACCTCTTCTGTCCACCGAAAAGTTGATTCCACTGACGAGGGCGTTAGGCGAAGGAGCGGCACAAATTTAAACCCCACTTGGATTCGAACCCGTGTCCTCCAGACGTAGAACCAGACGCTAAGCAGCTGAACTATCCCCCTGCCCCCGTCCTTACCCTCTAAAGAATACAAGACATTGTCCTGTAAATCTTACGATGACATGACGCAAACTGCTCTATTTTCTCCCAAATGTGAAACCTTTCTAAATTATTCCACGTCCCGATATCCGCTCTTTTCAAACGCAGAACAGCAAGAGGTTTTGGACGATGACAACATTGTCAAAATCTTAACCCGTTCCTTCGACCAACGCTTTTCTAATCTTCACAAGAATGGCTTCTTCCGCTTTGAGACTCCTTTTTTTCAGATTAATCAGGGGCTGGGACTACCCCGTTTGCCTGACGCCTTTATTTCACACCAGCGTGGGCCTCGCCCGAAAACCGGCCGTGAAGCGTGTTAGAGATACCGCCTTTTTCCATAAATCATTTTTCGTGCCGGAGTTTGATCATTGAATTCATTTTCGGGTTCATTTAATTCTAATATCGCGCCTACCCCAACTACGTCGTCCGTGAGAGAGAGAGAGTGAGTCTGGCCTGCGAGCGGAAGATGACACAAGCCTTGGTTAAGACAATGAGATGAAGGGAATGAGTAAGCTGAATGCAAGGGGGTGGAGGGAGGAGGAGGAGGAGGAGAGGGTGGGGGGTGTAGACGACTTATAGTGTCCAGGACCGTCTCTTCATATCTGGTGCGATATTGTGGGTTGGATGATTGATTCCGGCGCCACGTTTCTAAGGTTTCGTGTGTGTGTGTGTGTGTGTGTGTGTGTGTGTGTGTGTGTGTGTGTGTGTGTGTGTGTGTATGTGTGTGCGTGGTGCGTGCCGTGGTGCTGTGGTGTGTGTGTGTGTGTGTGTGTGTGTGTGTGTGTGTTCAGAAAAAAAATCTTTATCATTCTGATGGACTGTGGTACAGACTGTATATTTCCACTTTGTCGTATCAGAAGCATACTACCCCCCCCCAAAAAAAACAAAACAAAAAACAACAAAAAAAAACCACAAAAAAACAACAACCCAAAACAAACAACAACAACAACAAAACCACAAAAAACAAACAAAAACAAACAAAACAAAACAAAAACAAAACAAAACAAACCACAAACAAAACAAAACAAAACAAAACAAAACCAAATGTGTATTTTTTCCTTGTTCTTGCAACTGCCTTTATTCCCTTCTCCGTTTTTTTTTTTTTTTTTTTTGGGGGGGGGGGGGGGGGCATGCACATCGGCATTGCACACCTCTTCCTGAATATACGACAAAAAGCAAAACTGTCGAAAACCGACTCTTTTACTTCATACTAGTGCTACTTTTTCCCGTTGTTTCTTTTTCCGTTTTACATTTCACGGTGGCATGCACATTGGCGTCGCAACTCCTCATCCCGAATACAAAGCAGAACACCAACAGCAAAAGAGACATGCTAAACTGAAGATTTCCTCCTGAAACCGAAGACTCCGTCTCAGGTTCTTCGCATTGCAAGCTCTCCTCCCCGTCCCTGTACAGCTGACGTGTTCTCAAATCCGGCATTCGCGCAACCGGATACAGGGTTCCGGCTCCCCTCTCAAGGAGCGAAATGTTCGAGTCTGACACCAGGTAAGGTCGGGTGACAGTCCTCCTCGCCGTCTTTTTCATGCATCAGGTGACCCCTGATCTCAGACGCAATAAAAGGTATTTAACTTTTCAGCAGGCATTCCTTCGTCACGTCAACGCAGGTAGGGTATACCCTTATACACAGGCGGGCTTTCGCACATGAAGGACGTTTTGATTCGGGCTTAATTCCATCTTTGCTAAGCATGCTTATGTTTTGGGACAGTTTCGCTCGTGAGTGCGCATGTACGCTCGAAATACTCTATCTTGATGATTAGTACAGCTCTTAATGCGATACAATGTTGTTAACACTTTGCACGAGCGGTCGCCCATTCAAATTCTGTTGTTACACTACTGGAGCGCTAAGTATTATCGCCGCGTCGTCGAGTACGGCTCTGTTGGCTCAATGCCAGCATTACAGACGCTGTTACTGTGCAGGTGTCTAAGTGGTGTGATGATAGATACTGTACCAGGAAAACAGCTCAGAACGAACTGTGAGCATAAAAATGGTAGCTTTCACCTCTTTACTCCCACTAACTACTCGTGGAAACGTACCTAGCGAAGAACACATACACTGAAGGTTTGACGAGTGAATTTTTGCATCCCCTAGAAAACCTTAAGTATGCAAAAATATGCAAAGTTTTGACTTTTTTTTTGGGGGGGCATGTACAAGGTTTTCATGGGGCAATGGGTATGAAGCTCCTGCGACAAATATTGCTGTAAAAACGAGTGAGTGGTACAGCACTAAATTCCGCGGCATACCAACAGGCCTCAGCCGCCATGTCGTTCATCATACGTCAGTAGTCAGTGCGGAGTTCACAGCACGCGCATTCGTTCAAGTCAGTGAATGGGGCAACGAGCATATCATCATGAGGACCTGCCAGCAAAGTGTCACGCTACAAGGACCTATATCCCCCTCACTCCCATGTCACGCTAGCAGCTCTCCTCCACTAACGCTTCTTCACACCTATCATCCAGGTAATGGAAACCTATGTTTCTGCTCAGTGTCAACTTGTGAGGTACACTAAACGGTCCGTGCTGGAAGCGTATCTGTCTTGTGTAAATGGGGGTCCTCTCAGTTACATTTCAAGGCAAGACACGACAGCTTCTGAAAGCTTGTAAACATACAGAAATTCTCTCTCTCTCTCTCTCTCTCAGAAGCATGGAAGCATACAGAAATTATTTCCCTCCCCTCTCTCTCAGAAGCTTGTAAACATATTGAAATTATTCTCTCTCCTTCTCTCTGCAGCAACGTACAGAAATCTCTCTCTCTCTCTCTCACTATCTGCTCGGGTCGTGAGTTCGTATCCCGACTGGGGCCAAATATTTGTGCTGGCTTTTTCATCGTTGCCCCGCCTTTGATATCACCCGTATTTGGTGGAAAAGGACGTTAAACCCCCAAACACCCACCAACCCATCATGCAGCAACATACAGAAATTCTCTCTCTCTCTCTCTCCTGTTTACCATCCCAGCAGAAGTCCTCGCGTCCAAAAGCCCCCAAAGTGGCCACCAAGGTCGGAACGCATTAGCCTTGCTTACTTTTCCAATAGGTTCCTTCGTTGACGAAGTCCGCCCGTCATTAAAAGGGGGTTTACAGCAATGGGACACACTGGAGCCACGCCATCCTAGGATGTCTCGTTTGGGTGGTGGGTACAATTTTGCGCTTCGTCACGGCTCAGTGATTTTGGCCGCGGCCCGACTATCACTTCCCTATTCACGAATTTTACACGGTCCTCCCCTTGAATGGTGTTATTTTGCGAAGCATAAAAGTCAGTCGGCGCGATGGATTCCTCCGTCTGCTCGCTATTAGACTCTTGTGGTAACTGCTTAACCCCCGTAATAAACTGACACCTGTCGCTACCTGAGGCCGGGTTCAATGGGCAGTGTGTAAGGTCGTACCATGTTACTGTCAGCAGACTGAAGACTCTCTAAGAATTTGAAAGCGCGTTATGAATACTCAAGGTTGTGTTAACTGTGCTCTTTAACTTCAACTGAAAAAGGGGGAATTTAACAGACTGGTTGTACATGCATCAGGACGTACAAACACTACTGCAAGACATACCGGAATGGTTCCCCGGTTTTTACACCAATCTGTTGCCAGTTCGAAAGAAAAAATGAGCTGCCCTCACGACATAGTTTTCAGTGGAAATAAAAATAAATCTAAACTATTTATATCCAAACAACAGCCTCCTCCCCCCCCCACCCCACCCCCCCCCCAAAAAAAAAAAAAAATAAAAAAAATCCAACCCTATAATCTCTAAATCCGTTATCATTAAAAATATGCTCAACGCAGAAAGAAGGAGGAATAAACTGTATCCACTTTTCGCCACGTCAGTTCCGACTGTATTCATCCAGACGGAAACACAGGCGGCCAAACTACCTACTTGTGTGATACAAACCCTTATACACACCGATTACACTCGATGTTACCCTTGCCAATCATCCAATCAGCGAGTGGTTTGTACAGCGCAGCCTAACACTGATGACACGGAGGTGACAACTGGAGATTTATGTCGTCTGCTGGCGTTTCCATCATTCTTTGCGCCGCTTATCACCCGTCTACACGGTAATCAATTATTACTGGATGGTCTCCCTTCCTTCGGAACTTGGTCCTGAACATGCGAGCGCGTATGGGAGTGAGCAGCAAACGCATTAGTTAATAACTCAGCATTTTTTTTCTTCCGATTTTCAGATTTGCTTCTCTGGGAGACAGATTGTTGGTCTGAGTGCCAGAGCTCTAAAGAACGCAAAAACACGAGCTCTACATCAGCATGCCCTTTCCCTCACCTACAAAACCGTCAACACCGTTTTTAATTATGAAGCGCAAAACACCTCGAGTCAATTCACACAAAATTGGATGAAACATTCACGCCATTATTCCACGCAAACAACAAGGCATTTCTAGGGTGTTTGGCCAGAAAAGTTGTTAACTTGTGTTTGCTAGTCTTAGCCGCCTCTGTGCTGCTTTCCACTCTTGCTTTTGCGGTAAGAATACGTGCCACGCATTCCACAGTCGACGAGATGAGATCTCTCATTATCTCCTGGCTGCCTTTTTGTAGCCCCCTCATTATCTACCGCTCCTCCCGGTATGAGCACTATCGCCGATTTTTGGCGGTAAAAGTTTTGATTTCCGTGACCCCTGCTCACCTGTGAGCTAAAAATAATGGCGATTAGGTCTGGAAATAAAGAGCGGTCTATCGCGTTGCGCGATAGCTGAAATAGTTTAATGGTGAGTAAGAATCGAAAGCTTCGGTCTGGAGGCTTTGTTTCCTTTTTTGTTTTTCATCCAACTTTCTAAAAAAAAAAAAAAAAAATGCTGATAAGTGTCTCTAAGACAGACCCGCCCCATCCTGAAGCATAGTAAGCTGGAACTACCTTCCGATATATGTGGCAGTAAATTACCACCCTAACTGCAAACGTAACTCACTAATTGCCTATTAGTTCAAGTAATCCATGCCCCGCAAAGCCCTAATTAGTTTAGAGAGAGAGAGAGAGAGAGAGAGAGAGAGAGGTGGTAGTCTACCTGAGGATGACATACTTAACTGGTCCCTAACAAACGATAAACAGTCGTTTGACTATGCTACAGATAACGTGATGACACATTACCTGTGTCCGCTAAGCTCTCGACAACACTTCACCTTTGTACCCATTAACATGCTATCTATGCACAAGAGGACAGGCAAACGCGGGGTAACCTCGGTGCATCTGGGGTTGACTGAAATCGGCATTTAGTATTCAACACAACCTTACGCAGACGGGGTGCCGGGATAGCCGAATGATAGAGCGTTGGGCTTTTTATGCGCGGGTCGTGAGTTCGAATCTTGGCTAGGGCAAAATATTTGTGCTGGCCTTTTTCCCGTTGCCCCGTCTTTGATATCACCCTTACACTGTGGAAAAGGGCGTTAAACTCCCGAACACCCACCCACCGACCCTACGAAGACGTTGCGCTGTTGTTTGATATATGTATATGTGTGACTCAATTCACCGAGGATACTGCAGCAGTTGAGGCGTTCAACAGAATCTCCAACAACTGTTCATACAAATGAAGATTCTTGCTAACACCACCCCCAACGAAACAAAATAAAACACGAACACTGAGGCCGCTCCTGGGAAAACATAGCAAAATGGCAAAATACAACGCAGGAAGGAGGCAGAGCAAGAGCAAGAAACAACGGCAAAAGGGAAAGACAGAAAATTACACGGAAACCAAAACAATGAAGGCAAAGAGAGAAAAGAGAACGAAAAAGAAGACAAAAAAGAAGGAGGAAAAAGAAAAACGCGCACAAAACATGGCGAGCGAGAGGCCGATGACTCATGCTCCCAGTGCAACCTTCCAACACGACAGGGTTCTCAACCCTCCTCTGAATGACATCATCAATATGTGCAAAGATGGTTTCCCAAAGCTGAAGAGTCCCCGCTCGCATGATCCGGCTCACTACCTGACCACTCCTGAGCCTGTGCCGAGGCAGGGCAGGGAGGCAGAGGCCGCTGGTTGGAGGGCCTTGATGTGACAGTTCTGATGAAGAAGATCCTTCAAGAGGCTTGGCCCAAAACCTCTCCACCAGGATGCTGATTGGGAGCTCTGACAGCACAGGCCGCCTTTCTCTCAGGGTGATGCGCACGGAGCTTAGCGGAAGAGGACAATGGGACACAGATACCGGTGGAGAGCGAGAGAGAGAGAGAGACCTGCCCACTGACACACTTGGGATCCAGAGACTGAGGGTATACTGGATCTTCAGGTCATGGAATATGGAATGCGCTGGGGCAATTGGGGTAAAGACCTTCACCTTGATCCAGAGAGAGAGAGTGAGAGAGAGAGAAAGAGAGAGAGAGAGGGGCTCAAATGTTTGAAAAAAAAAAAAAACCCAACAAAACAAAACAAAGACATGTAGTATGAAGAAAAACAGACAACTCACGCGACTGAACAAACGAACAAACAAACGAACGAACAAGCAAACATACAAACAAAAATCCTAGTACTCACCAGTTGTTGACTTGCAGAATTGTAAGGCCAGTATCCTGAGCAAGTTGCTTCTTCTGCTCTTCCGATGGGTAAGGGTGCTGCACACAAACATACGAGAAGCACATCAAGTCATTGCCAACCTAAATCTTCACTATTAAAACATGCATTTATTCTTTACCTTTCAAACATGCAATTCAACAGGCTATTCGTTGCACCAGTGCAGTGAGGTTTACGTTACAGATGATTAATTATTTGCGTGCGCTGGGAGTTCAGCAAACGCAACGCACAGAACCCCTAAGCACCCTGCGATGAAGCCACTTTTTCAGGTAGTCGGCGATGATTTATCTACACAATGAAAGCAGTGGTGTGGTCGTAGTAACCCGCCTAAGCAGCTAACGTCTAATGATCATTGATGTTGTACCAGCGTGTAATGGTTTTGTGCACGGAACGAACTCATCGGTAAAACCGCCCAAATAGAAGTGCACGCGTCGTGGTCAGTGTTTTACTCTTTTTGTTTTTGGCGGACATCAAAATAAGCTTTTCCCTGTACAATCGTGATATGCGTTAAAGGAAGGAAATACAAGGGAACGCAGATTCAAAGCAAAGCTTTGAAGTCAGCAAGATAGCAAATACTGCAGGAACGCAGTTGGACGGCAATGTCCAGATTTGATGAATCAAGGTGAGCTACGGTCTTGAGAGAGAGAGAGAGAGAGAGAGAGAGAGAGTCCACCAGTGAACACCCCAGTCTTGACGACAGCGTCAATGACCACTACAGGACGTGTAATTGCGAGGTCAGACCGGGTCCGAGTGTTGATGAAGAGGGAGCAGGCTAGAGTCACGGTTCTCACTCATTCCCACCATCAGATGTCTCCGCTGGATGACGGCTAATTAGACGCCACACGAGAAACAATAAACGCCACTACTACTCCAACCTATACTGCCAGTCCTGCAGGAGTCAACGCTGCCAACCTCTGTCCAAACCCTAGCACACAAACCTAATCAACGTAGTCCACGACAACGGAATCCAGAGATCTTCCATTCTTTCTGAGGCCGTAGGCTATTTCGCTTTCTCCCCCAAAACTTCTCCGAATGTCCATTTTAACTTTTCCCATAAAAATCCGTAGGAGTCGTCGTTCTTGTATTATTTCACCGGCCGAGGGAATCAATATTCAATATCTGAATGCCAGATCGCGCCGTAACCAATTACACGTATTTCTACGTTTGTCTGTATTCGGATTGTCTGGACTGTGAGTCTCGACAATGGGGTTTGTAGTGCCACTGGTATCGGTAAAAGAACTATTTCCTGCAAGAAATAAGCTTAACCCTCGTTCAAGAAAGACCACAAGACAGCTTCGATTACCGAACAGTTTACATCACAGAAAAACATTGTTCATACACCTCTTCAAAAGCAGTATTACGATGTACTGCACATGACTGTACTATACTATAGTCTGTCCCAACCTGTCCCAGCTATTTTGCAATCTTCCACTAGGACTCTTATTAAAAGTCTCATTACGTATGACAGGCATACAAAAGCATGTGGAAAACATTTTATCGAATGCGTTGACTCTGTGCATCAGAATCAGTCACGTGGGTCACAGTGTAGCATCTGAAACCATCGTGGTGACTCTGGCCGACGTGTAAGTTGTTCTAGAAGTGTACCGCGTACTGAGCAGACGACGGTATTTGGTGTGGCGGACTGAGGACCAGCTAGACGGCGCTGACTGGTTGCTATTTTTAGCACCTTTGTCGAATCCTAGTCTGCTAAAAAAATGGACCGTAGGCTCAATGAAAGTCGTATTCTTCTAACACTAGAAGCCAAAACGTCACCAAAACTGTCGCAATGACAAAACGAAACATCCTTCTATCTGGCCAACAGCCTGATAGCTTCGAAAGCGGCAGTTTGCCATCTCTAGACACAGAGGCTTTAAACTCATCCTATAAAGTGTGTCAAAGCAATCTTCAGTGACCTGTTTCCCGTGCTTAAATGTGCTTTGGATATTATTACCACGCGGATGTGACGATGAAAGTATCTGAGCAAATTAAACAGCAACACCTGTCAGCAGAATGCCGTGCCGGTTGCATCGTCTGTTGTCGTGTTTGTATAGATCTCTTTGGGGCCAACTTTTATTGCTGAATGTATTGCAATTACATACGCATACAACAGCATTGCATAGTGGTGCAGAAGAAAAGGCGACACAGCGTGATGGGCAAATTATGAGACCCTACGCGTTCCATGTGCCTAGTAGTAGTTGTAATAACGCGTAAGCATTTGTCTGGGTAGGTTCGCGATTTTTTTTTCACTGATGTTATTCAGCAACGACAAAATTAACCATAAAACCCCGACAACGACCGCAAAACACTGGCAATTAAATCCGGACAACTTAACTAAGCTGAATTCACAGTGCTCAACATAGGCTGGGGAACTGCTGAGGAAAAAAACGAAACAAACTGAAACCTAGGCCGGGGTGCAGAGGCAGTGCCCTGCTAGGGGACCACGGGGGCAACGCCACACTTCAGAAAACAAATTTTAGCATGTTTAAAGGCATTTAGTAGCATCGCCTTCCACCCAAAATTAAAATAATTACTGCCTTGGTCCTGACATGCAAGTTAGACTGTCCCATATCGCATTACACGTATCATGATACATGACTGTGTGTGCAACTTTTATTTCCCCCCCCCCCTTTTTTTTGTCCTTCGGCTGAAACTCAGATTTTTTTTTTTTTTTTTTTTTGGGGGGGGGGGGGGATGAAAGGACAGGAAATTTTGCTGAAAACTGCCAAATGACTGAAAATTCCCCAACCTGTCAAAAGTGCGCACATGTCTGGTTATTGAAGGCATCTTTGCCATTCTGAATCAGTATCCTTGCTTATTGATATTTTCCATCAATTGTTCTACCCCCATACGTCGGGAAAAGAACAGAAGCCACAATCTATTAGGAGCTCATTGTTTCCTTCTAACTCTCTGACACCCCTGTCCGTTAAACAAACAAATTCCTACATCCTAGAATTAAACTAAGAACTACTGAACTACGCTCTTAAACGTTTTCCTATAAAACAAATATCCAATTCCCTTAAAAAAATCTCTTCTCTGAAAGAAAACTTTGATTCACTATTATGGAACCTGTGCAGAACTGTTTTGTACAGCTGCGAAACCTTTATCAGTTTATGGTACCTACATGATGAACTTGTTCCTCGATTTTAGTGGAGACTAAACTAGATCATATCGCCTGGGCCTTCAGACACGTCATTGGATCAAACAGGTCCGGGCGGGTTTGGTGGTGATTTTTGGTTAATACTAGCGTAAACTGATTAAGTAAATGTCACAGAGGGGCGGGGGAAAGCACCACGAAGCTGGGAGAGAGCCTTATTAACTAGTTTGTGATGGAGAGGGAAAGGTCAGGCGCCACTTTGCGGCCGGCAGACGCGGGCCGTGATTACCCAATTCCACGCCTGCAACAGGAAGCCGCCAGCCTACGCGGGATCCGCCAACTGCAAGGAGCGAAATGTCAGGCAAAATTTTCCATCTCTGCCATTAGCAGGATTGTCAGCATCAAAACAATACCCTCCCTGCCTCGCCCTGCCCCGACCCCTAGGGTCGCCTGTCCCCGCCCCGGGTTGAGAGTTTCCCCTTATTCGTTATTCGTCAATCGGAGAAACTGAAAGCGGGCCGTCTCACTCTCTTCAGTCCAACTTGCCATTCCTCGCCGCCTTTCCCGCCGGCTGGAAGAGAGACGGACGTGTTTCACGTGCACTCCATGTTCATGACGTCGCCGATGTGAGCGAGCTGCAGGGTCTCGATTCGCTCCCGTTCCCCCGACACCTACCAACGTCTTTAATCAGCGCAAGAAACGGCCGACGAAGAATCTAAGTGTCCTCCGGGGACTCGTGTCCGCCTCACGAAAGATGAAAGTTTGCTTTTTTGTCGGTGTGGGAGAGGGACGGTGTTTTGCAAAGTGGGATTGGGAGACCGGCTTTATTGATGTGTATGCCAGGACGGATTAGCTGCGACATACAAAGTACACGAGGGTGCCCCGGATTTCACATCCCAGCACTAAGGCATGCAAGGATGCGCCTGGCAACAGCCTTAGCAAGACTGCAAAATATGTTTGGAATGTTTTTTTTTTTTTTTTTTTTTTTTTTTGCACGGCACTGGGTTTTCCTCCATTGTTTTTGGTTTTTGTTTTGTTTTTTTGTCTTTCGGTTCCCAAAAGGCATAACGTCAGTCGTCGGTATTACCAAGAACAGTGCTTTCTGCCGCGACTGACTATTCACATGTCAGGTTTTGCCGCCCAAATCAGGCAAAATTACGAAATTAATTTTCATATTACATCCGCAAAACAATTTCACGGCAGTTAGTCACTATACTGTTTCAATTCGAAACTGCCCATCTGTGCAACGGTTTCGTTTTCTTTTCTCTCTCTCTCTCTCTCTCTCTTACTTCTTTCTTATTTCCTTTCTTTTTGTCTTTTCCTTTTTTTCTTTCCTTCCTTTTTTTTTGAGAGGGGTAAAGGATTTTGCCGTTCCGTCAAGACTGGAATGGCTCTCATATTCCGGGACGGTACTGGATGCAGCAACCCAGAGGAACTTCCCAGCTTGAGGGACTACAATAACGAGGGAAGAAAGCATTAGCCTCCCCGACCGCCACCTCCTGACCTTCGTGTCCGGGTCCACAGCCAATCTGCCAGCACCAGCCATCGGCTACCTCCTTCCTGCCATGATGTACTCGGCAACCACCAGCACTACTCCAAGACCCACAAGACAAGAAGATGAGCCTAGGGGCCATTATTTGGGTCATCCAATAATAGCCTGGTAATGACCGCCCAAGCCCCCCTTGCCTTATTAGCCCCATCAAAGGCCTGTCTCCGCTCTGTGTGCTGGATAAATAAATGCTGTTTTCACAATTTACTACGGCAAACCGCGCCCCTCCTCACCCGCCGCATCCCGCCGTGTGTATACAGTCACTAACCGGTAAACAAAATTAGTCCTACCGGACTAAAGAGGCGAAAAAGGGGGCTGCCGAAGGTCTTGTCTTCTACGGAACAGGACCGGAGGCAAGAGAATTTCGTTTACCAGAGCGGAAAAAGGTCTACCTACAGGGAGAATTCAATTGCCGGGAACGGCTGGGAGGAAGAAGGGACCAGGGACGTTGTGCTGGGAAGTGACTGTAACAGTGATGTTTGTTGTGAGACATTAGTGCTGTTGTGACAGTGAATGTGTGACATCAGTTCAAAATCACAAGAACGTACAACAAAGATGACGAACTTGCACCCAATTTCGTCTGTTCGTAAATGATGACGCGTTTATAAACTCCCTAAATTTGTAAATCCAAACCAAAAATCAAATTCTGAAATCGAAAAGCTAGAAACTTCTACTCCCTTTTATCCAAAACAAAGAAACTGTTGAACAAGCAGGTTCCGAAGAAAAATAACACAACAAAGGGAACAGCCGAACCTGGCTCAAATATCAACAAAAGGAATGCAACTTTCTGAGACGTTTACAGCATCTCGCGCAGCAGGAAGAAAACCTCCACCGCTTAAACACTTCTGCCAATCACTAAATCAGTAATATTTCCCTTCCAACCTCGCCGTCTAGCTTTGTCCCCATGGGGTAAATCTGAGCATATTCCAAACAGGCTAAAATTAGTTCTATTTGAGCTAATTCCGCTTCTTTTGAATCGCTGCTTTCACGGTCTGCATGGAGAGAAAACAGCCCAAATCTTGGCCCTGATTAGCTCTATGGGGCTAATTCCTCTGCGCTTTTGCCTGCAAGACTACTTTCACCGTTTTCTCCGGCTGAAGAGTCAGAGCACGATTTGGCTGAGAGTAGTCTCCCCTTCCCCCTGCATTCTTCTCTGAGCGCTGAAAATGTGCTCCGGTATCTGCTGCCTGAGTCACTCTCTACCTCGAAACCTACCGCTCTGGGAACCTTTCAGGAACCTTTACAACTACACGCGTTGTCGTCATGTAATAGTGAGTGAGTGAGTAAATTTTTAGGACTTAGAGCCGCGCAAGCTACAAAGACTAATTCGCGGCTGAGTGTGCCTGCACTACATGGGGAAAAAATGTTACGTTGGACAAAGAATCCAAACTGGTCTACGGGGCGGTATAGTCACAACATTGCCCTTAAACAAAGGACAGAAGTCACAATCACTGTCTTGTCTTCCAAACAAATCAACACAAGCAAGGGAGAATTCTACCATACAAAGTGTCGTCAATTGTTTTTCTCTCTGACAATTTTCTACAATACTGGTGGTTTTTTTTTGTTTGTTTTTTTAAACGCGGGAGAAACAAAGATTCATTACTGAAAGGGAACAAGCAGATTAAAAAAGTTACGTATGAAAACTGTTTTTGTCTCTCTTACAAGTTTTTTTGCTCTTTTTATCAGTCTGTCAGGCACTAGTTTTTCCTGTACTGTTGTTGTAATAAACTGCATACTTGTCGCCCTGAAAAAACAACAACTCGTTCTTGTTGTTTTGTTTCGTTTTTGCTAGATGGCCGATACGATCCAGATGGAGGTCGTTGCAGAGATGACATCGACGTCCAAGAGGGAAAGTCTGAATCAGCAAAAAGATCACCTCGTCTTCGACGACTGCGTTGGTATCTAGTGCCTGCTGGCGCTGCAGGCTTATCAGGCGGAGGGGTGCATTCCTGGAGCCACTTGGGCCCATTGACAGGGCGCAGGGGGGAAATTCAACAGTATACTTTGCCCCAGGCAAGAGAAGCGCAGCGTCTGACATTTATTTTGGGTTGGCATTGCAAGAGGGGACAGTGATAGGATAAGTTCTCATTGTTTTCTCCCCCACCTGGCTGCCAGCGGCTGCAGATGCCCGGCTGTTGTGGTCGGCGGTGGAGATGTAGATGTTGTTGAAAGATTGGGTGGTGGCGGCTGTGAAGTGGCTGGCTACAGCGGACAGAAGGAGCGGATGGGTGGAGGCGCGGTGAGGCCGGTGACGGCTGAGGGGAAGTTGAGGTTTGTGTGATAAGGGGACTGAGGGGGTTGAGGTTCAAGTCCAAGACTGACTGACAAGTAGCATGGACACTGAGGTTTGATTCCACTGCTGGCAAAATACGCTTGTAAGGCTCAATTCCACGGGAAAAAACAATGGCGTTATCAGGTAGAGACAATTGGAAGTAAAACTATTAGTATTATGGTCCTAATTAACGTCATTCTAATCTCCGTGTTCTAACCTCCTCTAACCATATTTAGCGCGAGACCGACCGGGCCACTAAAATGACTTACAAAACTGGATGAACGAAATAAATGGCAGGATGGACCACAGTTCCAAAGTAACCCCTATTATTTTTTTAATTCAGGAAAAAAAAAATGCCCCGTGCATCAACAGTGCAGCACAAAAAGGTTCTTCATCTTCACAAAGCGCTGTTCCACTTTCCAAGTTCTGACGCAAGTGCCATCGAGTGCACAGCGAGCTCCAAACTGATAATAAAATAATTCAAGGCATCGCTGCTTCTAAACGAAAACAAATTATCTCACACTGACAGTGCGCAAACCAAACACAGACCAACCACTGAAGCGACTACGCCAACCAGATTTTCTTATCTCCCCCACCGCTTCTGTTCCCCCCTCCCCCTCCCACTCCCATCCCTTCCCTTCCGCATGATATTTTTCTCCACAAGACTCCCCCGATAACACTCTGTTAGCTTCTCCTAATGTGACAGAAATAAATAAACGGACGCACAAACCTGAGCTATCTTGTCACAGCAAAGAGTTACCTGCCTTTAGTACAGCGCAACACCGAGTTACCTGCCTTTGCAACTGAGCTTAAAATCCGAGGTTGAAGGGGTCATTTTCCGCTGTTTATGTAAAGGTGGTGGACATTTTGATGACCGCTACATCCATCACGTGCTGTGACGCCCCCAACCGCTATTTGCCTCGTTTGTGTCAAGGTGCCCCACGGCGGAAATCTATTGCCTGCTCCTGATTGCAATAAGACGCTACGCCCTACTTATTATCTCCCTTGGCAGCACAGTACCCGCTGGGGAAATACTGATCTGAATCTATTGAAATTAATTTTTGTTTTTCGAAGCAAGTTTACGACTTCCTCAAATCCGTCGTTGTCTTCTTGTAGCCAGTTATTTATACTTGTAATCAAGTCTGCCGGTGGTGTATAGAGAGATGATCGTGAGAATTGACACCGAGATAACAGTTGCATATTGAAGAAAACAGACTCGACGGGGCAATAACAATGATTATTATATTCATTTGAATGTGACGCTTGTCCCTCAATAGAAGCTCCAGGAACCACTACAATAGCAAGTAAAAATTTGATAAGGTATTACATTCAATGAACACTTTGACGCGCACACACACACACACACACACACACACACACACACACACGAACTCTACAACTAAAGTAAGAAACACAAGAGAACAATACAGATTACAGAAAAAAAACCAGCAGCTACACAGTACAACACAAGCAGCGAGGGACAACTGGTCACTCAGTCGCTCAGAAGGTGAGAGCGAAAAAGGTGGGTCAAAAAGATGGTCGGGTGTCGGAAAAAGATACGGTGTGCAAACTACATAAATACTCAAATTGCGAGTGTCTCAACAGATCTTTCGCGAACTGGCGAAAAATCTAGACAGTCACCTGTACTGTATTGCAGCTGCGTTTCTGCACATTTCAAACGCGCGAACTAAAAAGTAAACGCTATGTTGTGAAAAAGGCCCTAATGAATTTACATTCCGGTCACAATATACACCACTCTTCCTGAACTCACAATGACTTCCAAACACCCAGACAGTAAGTGTCCCTGGAGACTGCTCCTTGTCCCACTCCAATCATCATGGTACCCAGGGTGCCACCACGGGTGAGGGACTCGATTATTGAAGGGAGAAAAGAAAATTCTCCCGAGAGAGGCAACGTCACAAGAAGCCCCAGGTAGGCTGTCTACACACAGTCCGGGGCCTGTCACCCTTCGCCCAACCCCCAGGAGACATCCTCTTCACCCTTACCCCCCAACCCCACCCCACCCCACCCAACCCCATTCGACCCCTAACTCCCCGGTTCCCCTAACTCCTTCACACCACTTCAACGGATTCAAGTCTTTACGCCAAAACCACATCCCGTACGCCGGCTCCGGGTACGTCACCCTAAACCTACGACTTCTCAGAACAAGCATGATGGTGTGGACAATACTTTAAACCTCAGACTTCCCTGAACAAGCACGATCCGCCGAGCGGCGTACGCCGTCCGACCACTGATCCGAGTCAAACGGCCCCTTGGCGCGAGAGGAAGTTTTTCTGCCTGCAAGGCGCCACTGTCTACCTGCGCTGCTTAATGAGGCTTGAAGTGTCATTTAATAACACGCTTGATTTGCAGCTCAATCGCGCTGCACCCCAGGTATTATCTGGCGTCACCCCCGCAGGGTTTTCGTGCTTGGCCGGGCCGCGCGACGGTACTGCAACAGGTTAGGGGTGAGTGAAGGGGGGTAAAGAAAACAGAGAGAGAGAGAGAGAGAGAGAGAGAGAGAGTGTGTGTGTGTGTGTGTGTGTGTGTGTGTGTGTGTGTGTGTGTGTGTGTGTGTGTGTGTGTTCAAGTTTGATGCTCCAAACCTACAAGCAAGCATTGCAGACCGATTTTACGAGCAAACTGTTTTCAGAGATTCCTGACTAAAACAAAGGAAAGATTTTTTTGCAGAATAAGCATTACAACTAAAAAAATAAAATAAAATCATAATCATTTCCACTTTTTTTTTGCACGACAGTGCACATTAAAATTCTCACTTTTGTGTGACTGGAGCTTCAGGACCTAAATCAATTGTTTTTGCCAACGTGCTTTTCTTACAAAACTAGTGCGAGAGTAATATACACATTTTTATACCAGAAATCTTTGACGGTTCTAAACGAACGGTTGTTTGTTCGAGCGGAAAAAAAAAGAAAAGAAGAAAAACGTGTTATTATTTTTTTCCTACTGTAAAACTATCACTGCCAATTGTAGAAACAAGACTCTAGGCGCCAAAATGCAGAAAAAAATTTTCTACACAAAAACCGACTGCAGGCACAGTGAAAACGTTGATACATCAGGTGTGGCCATACTAGTCACAGTCTATAATAATAATAATAATAACTGAGTATTGTGTAGGCGCAGTGCCCATTTCTTTAACTGGCTCCAAATAAAAGCGCGGCGAGCTGAACCCAACACGCACTCTCACGTGAACCACACGCATTCTCTCACACAATGGACATGAACAAATTACAATTACGTCAGTAGTGCGAAGGGTCAGCTCAGCTGTTCAAGTTTCGGAATTTAGAATTGCATTCTATTTTCAAATTATGTGGGCTGAGTATTTCCAGCAGCAGTCTACAGTTCAGCCCCGCCAAAATCTACCTCAAACCTGAGTGCTGTCCCTAAACCTGTACTGTGCACCAGGCAGCACGTGATTGTTCGGGCTGAATCTTACACTGAATCAGGAGGCGTGTCTAGAAATCTCCCGTGTCGTGCCACCGCTAACCTCACAACCTGTTCCGGGTCTGTGATGTGACACTAATCCTACGACGAAATCAGAACAAAAACTTTCACAGGTTGTAATTTTCTTTTTCACGCCGGGCCCGGGCCGGCGCAGCTATCTTTGCATGACGCGCGAGACTTGTCGCCTGGCTAGATAATGTCTTTGTGTATCGCCTGGTTGGAAAATGGGGCCGAGAAAGATGGATTCAAAACGCTGTCGTAATATTCTCCGCGTCCCGGTGTGTGCAGTAGCTATTGAAGTTTTGTCTCACACACATATTGGAGTTCCGACTGCAGGAAAGGGATCACAGAAGAGACTAGAGCGAGTGTTGGACCCGCATTTGCATTTTTCTTTCAACGGGAGCAGGAGGTTCCACTCTCGAAAAAAAAAACAAAAAAAAAACCAGAGCGCTTTGTGGGGGATTAAGACAATTCGGAAACAAAACAAAACGCGAATTAGTCGTCTTTTCATCTTTCTGGGCGATCTCGTGACATTTTCTTATGAAGGCAGCGTTTGGCGCATAACAGATTTTTCCCGTGTATTTTTTTTTTCTTTTTAAAGGGAAGGAAGTCTTCAGAAAAAACAGAAAAATATATTGTTTCAGTCTGAATTAAAAAAAAAAAGTTTTGTGAGATATTTTCAGGGTTTCATTCTGAAAGTTCCTCTTATTTTTCACATGGCTGTTTGTACAACAGCTGTGCTTTTGTTGTTGTCGTTGTTTGTTTGTTTTTACACACAATACTGAGTGTAGAGAAAGTTGGGGAAATCGCACAAACCGGTGTATCTTTGCATCTACTCAATATCCGGCGTGAATAATGCGCACAGAGAGAGAGAGAGAGAGAGAGAGAGAGAGAGAGAGATTCTCCCCCAGTGTGCGTACCCCCACAGGAGAAGAATAATACCATTGTCTCACTTAAGATTCTTAAGAAGTGCGACCAGACGGTTTATACGACAGTTCCCGCTCTCTTAAACCCACTTCCCTCGAAAGGGATTTAATGCTTGTAGACTAGTCAGGCCATGGACGTTTGCGGGTTTTTGTTATGCATCGATACTTTTCGCTCCCTCTCCTTTTTTTTTTCCTCGTCCTAATCCCTTAGTTTTCCGATCCTACTTTTGGGTGCCAGGATCGCTGATCGTCAACTCAGGCATCGCATCCTTAATGGACTGTCAGCCAGTGTACCCCCCCCCCCCCCCTTCCCATAACACACATCCCTCTCCCCTACCCCCTTTCAAGTTGCCCCGGTTTTTCGTCTCATGAGACATATCTGCCTACAAGACAGATAAACGAAAGGTTCTTTGTCTAACAGGAAATGTTTTGTTTTGTCTTTTCTGTATGCATTCAATGTCCTTGTCCGACTCAAAAAAAAAAAAAAAAAAAAAAAAAAGGAAAGAGGAGCAACTTGAAAATGTCGACCACCGAAATATTCTACAAACGACAAAACCCTGACTGAAAATAAAGACGATTAAAAAAATGTCACCCAACAGGTTTACACTGGTAAACTTTTACATCCCATACAATCAAACAAAAATAAATAAAAGAAACATTACTCTTTGGCGAGTTCGCCGCCACACAAAACTGAAGGAATAACTAAACAAAATCACTCTGGTCTTTCCTGTGCTATTCCGGGAAGTCCAACTTCTTTTTTTTAACCTTGTCCGACCACGTTGAGACAAAATTCAACATCGATCAAAGAAAGGCTATATCCTACGCACGACCTCCTGTCGTCTTGAAATGTCATGATAACACGCAATGTGACGACTTTCAATAGTAATCATACGATCATCCCGAGTTTTCATTTGTCTGTTTTTCAAAATCAAGATATCCATCAGCTACACCTCGTTAACTCTTAACAGCCCGAGCATCCCCTACCCACTATATGATAAGACTGGTTAAAATGAACAAGCCACTGCAGACCAGTAGGAGCCACTTCCACGCGTGGACCCTTCCTGGTAGGCGCGAGACCGCTACAAATTGCATATTGGTGGCTTCTAGTGATTTGGGGATTTCAAGTAAAGATTCTATTTTTCTTTTTGCATGGGCTTTGAAGAGTTAAAGTTGAGGACACAGCTTTAAACATAATGGCAGACGACAAAAGATTATTTCTGTTCCAAGATTTCACTAGAAAAAAAAAGGAAGAAATAAAAAATAAAACCGCTAAAATTAGGCCAGCCGTTAGCGCAGGAAATTCACGAGAAATGGTCTTCACACAGGCTTTGGAAATTAATAGTATAGTATAAAGTCCCTGAGCGGCTGTACTGGAAAACCAGAAGAAAACCAGACACGTTACAAACAAAACAACTCCGTAATATTGTGGTTTCGACGGGGGAAAAAAGTTTGTGTCTGTCTACCAAATAAATCTGCGCATGCATTGAAGGTTCCTTAGTAAACACCAAAGCGCTGCAACTTCCTTTAAAAAAATAAAATCTCCAGAATATGCGGTCTTACAACACGCCAAAAAACATGAATCAAATATTGCGTCTAAAAACGCATTAAGTGTATTGAAGAGGGGATCAAGGGCATTAAGGCATTTCAGGGATTTTATGAATGCCTTCGTTCCACGAAAATAATAAGCTCGGCCTCCCATATTTTTTTGCACTTTTTTTTCCCCAACAACGTAATCCAGCAAAAATCATCGCATCAAGGAAACTGGCGGTACTAGAATATGCACGTAAATCGACTTAATTTTTTTCTCTCACTCATATCTTATTTTATTTTTATTTTTATTCTTTATTATTTTTTTGGGCAATGATGACGCTGAAGCTGGTTTCAGTTCTGATTTTTTTTTCACACAGCATAAAAACTAAAAAAAAACTTGTTCAAGCTGATTTAAACTGAAATCGGTTTACACCACACTTAAATGTTAGACGTTGCTGTGGATCCATACATTACATAATAACCAAACGCCAGGCATGTATTCACTTTTATACCTTGATAATTATGTCGTAATTTTGTCGCTTTTCCTTTTTCCTGGAGAATGTTGTCTATTTTTTTTTTTAAATCACTGCAGGGCAAAAAGAGGGAGGGTAGATTCTGCACAGAAAAGTAAGTGAGGGGTGGTTGGGAGGAGGGGGGGGGATGTGCGTGTCTGTCTGGGGTGTGGGGTATGATGGTGAGTGAGTGAGTTTTTGAGGCTTAACGCCACGCAAGCCACAAAGACTGAAGGAGTCAGGGTAGAGGTATGGGGAATGAGAGAAACTGGGTACAGCAGTGTTCAATATTTGTTCAATTTCCCCGAACAGTCGGTAAGTTAGCACCAACCTTCCCCCCAAAACGACTTTTGATGAGTAACACATACTTTACATCACCCAGAAGGAAAGTCTCGGGGAGACAATCAAAGACCCATTGGACGGCAAGAGTTGCTCGCCCGTCCCCCCATCAAACCGGAATCAAGGCCAGGCATAATCAGGCGGACAAAACTCTTCAAGTCTGCGAGTGGTTTTTGGAGATTTTTTTTTTTTTTTTTTTTGGGGGGGGGGGGGGTTGAAGGAGGTGGACAGTTGAGTTGGAGGGAAAGGAGGGGTGGAGGGGGTGGAAGGCTGGGTGAGGGGGGATATACTTTCACACACCGAGGCGCATCCTTCTCTCTCTCCTCCTCTCCGCCATTGCTCTTTTCGCTATCTCCTTCCCCGCCAGTCCACGCGCCTGTCAACTAAATCCTTTGAGCGCGTCCAGTGCTGGTGATAAAGCCCAAAAACCAACACGGGCCCGGGACCCCATCCTCTCCTGTCACTCACTCCACCGTTTCTCATTAACTGTTGAAGGCTTTTAATTCGCCCCCTAATTCTTGCACCTACCCAAGGTACAGCCACTGGCCGGCTCCGCCGCGGCTGCCTGGAATAATTTCAATCCCTTCTTTCATCAATGGCTGTAGAAAAATGATAATCGAAGGATTTTGCCCGGTCTCCCTCGTTTGCAGTTCGGCCCCGCGGCAAGTCATGAATGTTAATAGAAAATATCAACCCCGACCCCGAAACAAAGTCACATCCACGGGATTTTAGAAGAAATCGAGACGACTGAGAGGTGTGGGTGAGGTGGGGGGGGGGGGGGGTTAAGGGAGGAGTGGATGGGGGAGGGGCAACTGGGGACTGAAATGGAAAGCGAGTGTTTTTTTTTTTCTTTTTTAAGGGTGGGGGGGGGGGGGGGGTTGACAGGATGGAAGGAGGTGGAAAGAACAAGCAGGATATCGGAGACAAGACTACGACAAATTTATTGCTGAAACGCCCTGAGAAGGGCAAACACTTCGACAATACTTCTCCTCCTGAAGCAAAGCAAAATGACTCTTTGAGTGCATCGGCAATAAAGAAGATTTTGTTTTAAACTCGTCGATTCCGCATCAACTTCTTCTCTTCTCCTCCCCCACCCCATCTCCATCCCCCATCCTCTCTTCTTCACTCTTAGCTCTCCCAGCGAATTGGCTGCAGTTAAATCATCACCATCAGCCGCGGATTTTCTATTACGGGAGCCTGCCAGAATCACCGTGGGCTAACGGTTGTGGATTTTGGTCGCCCAAATCTGGATCAATTTTCGGCCGCGTGTAGCATAATTTTGCTGTCATAACAGATGGGTTGTTCGGCCAAGTGTGGTTTTCAGAGCGCCAGGCCCACGGCTGTGGGTCACCCCTGGACATAAACCTGTCAAGCGCGACCCTACGGGGTCTGGACCCTCCGCCATCCGCTCATTTCGCCACAATGGCCGCCGACTGCAACAATTCATCATCCGGCGTACACAGTGCCGTCTCTTGTCTCTCGCTTAACGTCTTCCCTTTTTTAACCATTATCATCATCATCTTCTTCTTTATGCCCTTCATTTTTATATCAGCGTGTTTTCCTGTTGATGTGTGCCTACCTGCTGTAATCACAGCTTTGCGTCTAGTCTCACTATGAACGTTTTCCCTTTTCCATTGTGATTATTATCATCTTCATGCCGTTCATTCGAGAAAAGCTTCTTTTCTTGCTTGTATGTGCCTACCTGGTGTAATGACAGCGCTGTTTCTTGTCCTCACTTAACGTCTTCCCTCATTATTAATATTATTATCATCTTTATATCTTTTCTTCTACCTCCGTTAAACAGAAATCAAATACGTGACAGAGAAAAAAAGCAGCAAAATAACGAACTAACCGCACGGCAGAAGTTCCTACCGCGTAACTAGAGAGAGAGAGAGAGAGAGAGAGAGAGAGAGAGGGATGGATTCAGAGAAACAAGGGTAGGTGGGTGTTTGGGGGGTTTAACGTCCTTTTCTGATATCAAAGACGGGGCAACGATGAAAAAGCCAGCACAAATATTTGGCCCCGGCCGGGATACGAACTCACGACCCGAGCACTGAGAGTCCAACGCTCTACCATTCGGCCACCATCGGCTCCCCCCAAGAGAAACAAAAGAAGTCCAGGCATAGAAAAAACACAGAAACAGAGACAGAGTGACACAAGCTAGTTGGACTGTTGAAGGGTTTTAACGCCCTTTTCCACCACGTATAACTTTTAAGAGCCCGAGCACAACTATCTACCCACTGCCCACTATATGATAAGACTGGTTACTGTAAAAAGAAGAAGCCACTGCATACCACTAGCAGCCACTTCAAGCCACCAATGATTACGCAAGTCGTGAGCTTTAGCGCTAGACCCGAGACTGCTGCAGACTGCGTAACAGTGGCTTCAAGTGGTTTGAAGATTTCAAGTAAAAATGCGATATTTGCATGGGCTCTGAAGAGTTATGTGATATCAAAGACAGACCAGAGAGACTGCATACTGTAGTCCGACAGAGCAACGAGGGAAGTCAGCCAGAGACAGACAGGAAGACCTGGGAGATTTGCAAGAAACGTGAGAACGGCGCAAGTACTCACCGAGAGATGCTGGAAGAGCCAAGCCCTCATGATGTTGGTGGCCACCTTGGGGAAGATGCCTCGCTTCTTGTTCCTCTTACTGTTTCTGTCGTCATCCTCGTCTGCTGTACCCTCCCCCGATCCCACGCTGTTGTCCAGACCGTCTCCTGAAACGACAGATTGAGAATACAATGGTAATTATCAGTCAACAATGCAATCGCTCTTTTGAAACGCGTGCCTGCTTACTGACGATGGTTGAGTTTATTTCAAATCTGAACGCAGCCTGCGTTGAGGGCAAGCCAATTCAATCGCTCTTTTGAAACGCGTGCCTGCTTATGATGGTTGAGTTTATTTCAAATCTGAACGCAGCCTGCTTTGAGGACAAGCTCGGTAAGCATATCTTTCTTTCTTTCCCCCATAAAACACGGTCTTACAAAAGAGACGTACATAGGAAACCTGACGAACAAAAATTGTGTGTGTGTGTGTGTGTGTGTGTGTGTGTGTGTGTGTGTGTGTGTGTGTGTGTGTTCTAACATTGCCCCTTTCTTGTGTCACTCCCCTCACCCTCCTGCAACACCACAGTTATCCCCCCTGCCCTCCTCCCCCCCCCCCCACACACACACACTCAAACCGACCCTCCTCCCTTTTAATCATAAATTACATGCACATCCCTCCAACATTCACGTGCGTTTGAGAGACTCTTTTAGAACCCATTTAGCCGCTACGAAAACAGGGCGCGATACGGTTTCGCCAGCCTTCTGCAGTTTCAATCTATTCAATGCACAATACCCAGCCAACCCGGCATATGTTTTTGTGCCGAGGTATATAGTTTCCGTGGGCTCCATGGTTGGCAGAGAAGGTGGGCGCTAACTATTTAGCAAGCAAGACGGTCACGAGACGCTTGGCTGCTTCTGTAGACACGAACCGAGGGTAGATTCAATTAGCATAACGACAATTTTTTTTTAAGTTTTTTTTTTCTTCTGATAAGCACTTACGCATGTCTGAGCACCCGGTCGTGGATGCGCTGCACAAAATGCCCTTCCATTTTGGCGAGATAATTGGCAGTCTTAGCTGGCGCTAAACTCTCGTTTTTTGTGCGAGTTTGAAAGTTAGTGCTAAGTATGCCCCCAGATTCACTCATCCGTTCGCTCATTATCTGCTTACGCCTCCGCGTGAAAAAGAAATTCACGTAAAGTAGACGGGCGTTGTAAATAGGAAGCTTACCTCGCTGAATGTCGGAAGGAAAGCGTTTGAAAGGGAACAGGAAAGAAGACCGTGTATTTCATGTGAAAAGGATATGTGCAGTTTAGTATGTTGAGTATGAATGCACGTCGCTTTTGAAGGGAAAACTCGTGATATAACATGATAATACACAGCTGAGGAACCTATCAGAACGTGTTGTCTGCGTATATCCTTGGGCAAAGTCCATGGTGTTTAAAACCCTAACACTCATCTGTCTGTTCTCAGTGATGTTGCCACTAGTACGCACAAGCTACTCTAAATTCCAATGAAGTGGTTTGACTTGAAGCTCTTGAATTATTTCACATTCCAGGGTGTTTGAGAATTCCGCAAACACAGCCAATCAGAGCACAAAATATACAGTGCACGAAAGAGGCCAGAGCAAGCAATAGATCTGCAAGTTCTCTACTGCCAAACTGGGAGACGGGCAATGACGGGGTGGAACCTTTGGTTTAGTTTATCTGAGCGAGAGAGAGGTGGAAGAGCCCTTCAGTGGACACTTTTTACAGCTCTTCAGCGCAACTCTGCACTCCCAAACACAAACAGATCTCCCCCGAAACAAAATGAATCCGAGTGGAGTGAAGAAGGCCACACAATCACAGCCATGGCTGCTTCAATCGTCTCTGTGCTCCTCCTCCAAGGCAGTTGCCCCCCACTCGCACTGGGACAAATGGGGAATTTACTTTAGGCAAATTGAGAAAACAATCTCACAGAAACGGGAGGCTATCCTGCCACAATCAAAAGCCATAGAAGCCCGCAACAAATTTCCAAAGACGGGGGCTGGCGCTTCCCCCAGGAGGCATTGGAAGAAATTAAATTTCTTGGTCAAATATTCTCCTTGCTAAAGATCTGCTTGTGTTGCTTGATGCCAGTGATGCAATGGAGGGAAAGCGCCATTTTGCACCAGGCGCCAGACCCAAGTGCATTAGCCAGGAGAGGGCCCTGCGCGGGCCACCATCTTGGAATTAAACCACAGCGCTGAATAATCTCCCCTGAATGTATCTAGTTTGGCCCCAGAAGGACCCCCGTACACCCTCTTTGTTACCAAAAGGCAAATTCCCAGATGGGTCTAAGCACATCTTTAAAACTTGGCGCATTCGAGGGATTCCTTAATTTTCTTAAGAGGAAATTGCAATAGCGGGCCCAGGGCCGAGGGAAGAAGGCTGCAAGTAGTTTTTGGGGCGAGTGGCGGCTCGACCAGCCCCCTGACAACAAATAATCAATGGCGCTGCAGGGGAGCGAAGGCGAGAACTGTCATGTTGGAGGAGTACTAGTGGCTATTTCCACCCTGCTCGCGCAATCTGCGACTTCATTTTCATCTGATAAACCTGCCACTTGTTTTCTGGTGGGTTTTACAGACCTGTCAATTACACTCCCCCTTCTTCACCTCTCGCACGGCCTGGACCGCCGCTGAATACACATCATTAGTCGCGGAGAACACACAAAACAATGAGGCCTAAATGCGGAGGGGACTCTGTCTTACGCAATTTGCCCCATCTCCATCTCGGCCTGACTGACAGCCAGGGCGCCGCTCCCGATTGCAACAACACGGGTAAGGACTGGGGCAAACTCCACCACGACCTGCGCCCAATGAGCCGGGTGTCAGGGTAAGAACCGCGCCAAATATTTGCCCCTGAAACTTTGACTGGCACTGAGACTTTCCTGCCATTGTCCGGTTCATGAGGTCGCAACCCAGATGCACTTTGCTCCACGCCGCCTGTCGAGATCTGGCTTTGATACAGACGGCGAAGAACTCTTCCAGTGACGTCTCGAGTGTTTCCCCAAACCCGAGCAATATCCCTGGAATATGTGCAAAACACCGGGAAGGGAGTTGGGGAAACAACCGAGAAGGAACTTCATGATGCGGACCGTGACGGCTGCAGCGCTCCAGTCGTCTCTAAATGCGAAAGCAAATTTGGTTGGACAAACAACGAAGACACGTCATCCGTCAAGTCTCAGCTGATAAAAGCAACGGCAAAAAAGTTATGAGAACACGGGGTCTTCTTTGATGCAGCTTGTTCACTCTCGCTGATATTCAAATTTTTATGGTAATGTAAAGCTAAGAAGCAAGCACACGTATTCGATTACACCTACACGACTGACAGAGCAAGACTCCCAAAGAACGCTGCAACACACACTTTCGTTCCAATGTATCTACACGGTAAGAGTAAGACTGCAGAAAAATACAAACACGTATATCACATACATGTATACTGAGAACGAACGACCATTTCACTGTTTCATAAATAAAGCAAAGGACGGTCATTCAGAAAAGACGCCAGACAATGTGACCGGCGGTTCAGACCGTTTTCCAAGCCCGAGGCTCAATGGCTGCACGGTGCCACGAGATAAAATTCATTATCTGCCGGTTGCTAACTTCCTTTGCCGGCACGGCCTAGGTCTGCCTGTCAACCCCAGTTTAAATATTCATCCATCACGACGTCCCCTCCACCATCCTCCACCCAACCTCAACCGCTTCGTCCACCGCACACCCACAACAGCCACCGCCAACGACAAAAAGAATGTGTGTGTGTCTGTCACCAGTCATTGTCTTGTCTCGTACAGCTTTGTCGGCTTTCTCTTTGTCAACCGCATCGAAGAGTTATGAAGATGATGTAAAAGGTTCAGGGTGAACGGCCACCTGATCCGAACGTCACAGTGAATATTTGTAAAGGCAAAGGCTGAATCGAGATCTTTGAGGCATCAGCAACACCACTGGGCCTGTTTTGATGGAGAAGGATGGCGATGTTGTCCCCTAAAGAAATGCCTTTGTTTGGCGTCCCTTACTAAATTACAACAACGAGGACAGGGTGACCGAAACAAGTCTTTGCTGCTATTGGAACGAGCCTGTTACCGAGAGGCAGAAGACTAATACAAGAGGACAGTTCACCAGAAACGCCTCTGTTTGACGCTCCTGACAAGGACAAGGGTGGGTGGGTGGGTGGATGTTTAGGAGTTTAACGTCCTTTTCCACCACGTATGGGTGATATCAAAGACGGGACAACGAGAAAAGGCCAGCACAAATATTGGCCCCAGCCGAGATTCGAGACAAGGACAAGGAGTACGCAGGGCGGCTGCTTCTTCAACCTAAGTGCAACCGGAGGTTCAGTAACCGTAAAGCAGAACTGATACGACAAGACACTTCATCAGATCTGTGACGCCAGCAAAATCCGGCGCCACAAACAAAAAAATTAATGCAGTGACAGCAGGGGGGCGAAACGTGAATGTTCGTGTACATCAAACAAAACATCGCTCAGCCCGGTTCACCAGAACCGACGCTTGTTTTGTACAAACGCAATAGATCTGTGGGAATCACTGACGCATTAGACTGACAAAGTCCAACGCAGCGTGACAGTCTACGTTGCACGAGCGCCTAGAGGAAGGACCCAAGGAACCACCGTGTGTTATTTCCTGAGCAGAAAGGCCAGAGCACGAAGGAGCGCATGCTGCAAGTGACAGGCGTAATACCAGTCACTTATCCAGGCCATTGTGGACGGGTTGACAGGGCATGGCCCTGGCAGGCCATTTCCCCCACACCCCGGGGCTCCATCCCGGGGGCTGGGGGCGTTAGGAGGAGCTTGCTAGCGGGGTCTTTACAGACGCTGCCTCTCATCCAAAAGGACCGAGAAGCACCCACTGGGAGTATCGGCTCTCTAAGCCCAGACTCGCTAGCGCTGAAGAGCTTGTCGCCTTGACATGTGTCGGAAATCACTCTTGGCACAATCCCGTGTAAGAAATCCATACGCCACCGCATTGTTCTATACTGCTTCGCGTCCAGGGCCATGCATAATTCATTAATGCAAAATACTTTTTCTGTGTGAACACTGCCTCCCTTCAGATCAGTTCACTCCACCCCGATTCCGAGCGTCAACATGCACGTCATAAACTCTTCCATTTTTTTTTTTTTGGAGGATCCAGCGAAAAACAACGTCACTGAGATTCTGAGGTAACTTCACTGCTGGAGGTGAGAACCACAAAAAGGGTACTTGTCACCGCTGAGATTCTGATATATCTTCATTGCCTGAGATGCCTTCCAGTGCCCTAAAACTTCATCCGCCCCTAAAACTGCATTTGCCAGTTCATTATCAACTAGTAGACAGTGTGTGTGTGTGTGTGTGTGTGTGTGTGTGTGTGTGTGTGTGTGCGTGCGTGCGTGCCAGTTCATTATCAACTACAGTGTAGTAGACATTGTGCGTGTGTGTGTGTGTGTGTGTGTGTGTGTGTGTGTGTGTGTGCGTGCGTGCGTGCGTGCGTGCGTGTGTGTTCTCCTGGTCTCTTTTCCTTAAATTATACGGCAAGTCGACGTGAAGCATTTAAACCAGCTGCAACGTGAAAAGGAATGCGTCTAGCACAACACACGCTAATAACAGCTAATGCTTGTACGCAACTGAAGATAAAGAAGCAGGAGGCAAGGGAAAAAAAAAGAAGAAAAAACAGGAAACTTAAACACGGGACGGTATCCATTTTCCAAGCAAGATTGCGCTGAGGTGGGAAAGGCAAAGGATTTGCCCGTATGATGTGATAACAACAACAAACGCCCCTGGAGGGAGGCAGCCACCCTGGGTGAGGATTAACACTAATCCACCGCCAAGGCGCATGGAATATCAGATGATGTCAGCGATGATGGTAGATCAGCAGATAAGCAGCCATGTTTTAGGCGCTTCCCGTCACGTGGCCTCCAGTCTCAAGGGAGGGCAAAGTTTGGCGTAATCATTTCACGCGGCCAAGGGCGGTAATTACGCGAATGAAGCAGTTTTGTATTACGTTCCAGGCTGTACAGTCGCTTGTGCTTTGAAACGCTGTTATTGTTACACTTCTGCATTTCTTTCCCTCTACCTTTTTTGGCGAATTAGACTAAATTTCTTTCTAACATGAAAGCCATTCCAGGAAATGTTGAGTACAATTTGCAGCCGAAGAAAAAACAATGGCACCTATTAAACTTTTTTTTTCCTCCTCAGTCACGAACAACAGGAGGTGGACTGGTCATCCCTCACACGTAACGGTTTCGGAGGAAACGGTTTGACAGAAGAAGGTCGTTAGGGGCCGTAACCCGGCGCGAACTCTGCCATTGTTGTCTAATCACCACTTTCCTATGGGCTGGCGACCGCTGTGAGTCAGAGCAGGGAAGTCGAATCAACAGATAATCATGCTAATTGCGCCACCGCTCTTTGCAGAGGACAACGAGCAAGAGAAGGCAGTTTCCAAGGAGAGGAGGGAAAAAACCCCGCTAACTCTCAGACCGAACGCCATGGCTGATTATCCCGTCCAGCACGGCTCCTAGTCAAGAACTCCTGCAGGCCGTTGATTTCCACACTACCGATATACTCATTAACCAGTCGAAGCGTTCGCCGGTGTGGCCGTAATGAAATGCGTCCAACGATTTCCGATGCTCAGACGCTGCTCGAAATGATTTCGTCCCAGGAACAGGAGGGTTTGGGTGTTTGTGTTGGTATGCAATAATGGGCCCTGACTCGGCCTTTTTGGCCAGAACAAAATGTCAATATATTGGCAGCGGCCCTCAACCCCCGCCTCGCCTCACAACGCCACATTGACCGGCGTTTGGAAGTTAAAGAAGTGTAAGACGGACAGGCGCAGACAGAGTGGAAATAGTAGGTCGGTGCCTTATTGACAACTTGGGGAGGGGGGGGGGGGCGCAGAGAGAGAGAGAGAGAGAGAGACACACACACACACACACACACACACACACACACACACACACACACACAGAAAGAAAGGGAGAGAGAGAGAGAGAGAGAGAGAATGTCAAGTTCCAGTGTTACTGATAAATGGATGATGGAACTGGTATACCATCGGACTTTCACTCCTGTAATGAACCGACTTTCTCACAAATAAAAGAAATAACTTAAAAAAAAAAAAAAAACTTCCTACGAGATGAACACGTCGATTTTGTTCCTGTCAAGGACAAAAAGATGTCATCCGTGCATCCACACAAAAATTAAAGAAAGAAAGAAAGAAAGAAAAAATCAGGTGGGGTAAAAAGGGGAGAGAACCTGAGAGATCGAATCAATCAACCAACACCTTGCCTTACCATTCCAGAGTGATTCTACCTGGATTTCGCCGCTGACAGCGAAGGACGGTGTTAACTTTCAGCTGCCTGGTGGTATCCATTTCAATTACAAGATCGGCTCGGCCTGACAGGTGCTAGTTAGGTGAGTGTCAGTCGTCGGCCCATAGAAACCGAACCTGATGAGTTGCGAGTGAAAATCAAATCTGCTGTATTCGGTGAAAGCGGTTGTTAGCGGCGATCACGGTACCCTATAGAGACGAGGTACTCATCTGCACGACAGCAAAATCAAATTTCCCAGCTCCCTTGTTGCGCTGGCGAGATGAGAATGAGTCTTGGAAGCGGCCACCTTTCACGACATTCTTCGCGACAATGCCGGCTGGGACACGAACAACGGGCGAAAAAAAAGCACTGCAGACAATGGAGGATTTGATTAAGGTGCCTTACAACCAAGGTGACTTATAGTAAACGACGGGAGAAAAGGAACAAAAGGGAAAACATGATGACCGGATCGTGGTCATTAAAGCTTTTCAGAACTTCAGAATACAATGACCGTTTTTGTCGCTGCAACGTGTCCGTCCGGCTATGTCTCATTACGACCGGCCTAATGAAAACCATGCTCCCAAAAAAAAAAGAAAAAAGTTTACAACCACTTCCAGCCGCTGTTTGGATGGGGGAGGAGCTTGGTGGTGGTGGTGGTGGAGATGTGTGTGTGTGTGGGGGGGGGGGGGGGGGGGGGGGGGGGGGTCCTTCAAGAGATTCCGAAACCAAAACAATTCGAAACAGAATTATAGAATCTTTCGTGAAAAACTTTACCTTTCATTCGTTTTTAAAACTGTTTTCATGATTCGTGCTTCAGCTTTGTCAGCGACTGACAATGCAACTCGCTGAAGACCATCTCAAATAATTATGTTCTACACGAACAGCTACTACACACGTGGTCCGTGCCTTCTCTGTATTTCTACTGACACACCTGGTAAGTTTAACAGTTTTTCTCTACTGTTGCTCAGCAGTGGGTGGGTGGGTGGGTGGGTGGGTGGCTGGGAGTTTAACGTCCTTTTCCACCACATTTGCTGCTCAGCAGTGAAGTTTATCGAACTTTTGACTTCTAGAAGTAAAACTCCGCTACCCGTCCTCTTACCCCCCTCCCCCCCCCCAACACACACACACACACACACACACACACACACACACACACACACACACACACACACACACACACACATTCCAACAACTAAACCCAAACTTTCTGCCCCAACCCACCATCCTCTCTCACCACCTGTCGATGCATGCAGCCTGATGTTGCGAAAGTGGTAGCGGTGGTGGTGGTGGTGGTGGTGGTGGTGAGGGTGGTGGGTGGGAGGGAGAGGAGGGATAGGGGAGGGGCTGGACGCGTGACGTTGATGGGGAGAAAAGAAGCAATAATTCGGGGCCAAATCTTGAAAGGAACATGCCTGAATCGATCCTGGGCCCCTTCATTACGCCCCGCCCGACACTTGACCGACCGGCCCCTTGCTTATTGGTTGCTAAGCTCCAATCGAAGCCGGTGTAAAATGCCAATACCCCGGTAAATGATGCCGCCTCAAAATATGGCAGAAATTTCTAAATAAATGACAAAAAAACTAATAGAGTGGTCGCGCCCTCTAATGGGCCTAGGATGGCTAGCTGGCAGACGACACAAGGCTTGAAAACGGTGTGGCGATGTGCGTTGCCAGTCAGTGTTGAGTTGTATTGTGCTGGACTTGGGCGGGAGTCTACAAAAGGGAGTTGCATTTGCAATCTATAGAGAATACAGCCTGCATTTCTAATCGCATACAATATCGAGGAGGAGGGACGGGAGAAGGGAAGCGATGTCGCTGCAGCGGTAGAGCTGAGCCAAAGCATGAGAACGCCAGCGACCGGCTCCCGTTCTTCCTGGTCTGGTGCCACAGCCGGGGGATACCAACGGTTTTTTGGGGGGGAAGAAGAGGCGGGGGAGAGAGGGTGGGGGTGGGGGTGAGGGTGGGGGGTGTCCCGGAATATAATTGGTAATACTCCACGACTGCAATCTAATTAAACTACCAAACTCTCTATTGATTGGAGCTGTTTGGTCCAATCAAGCCTGCAGATTACCAATAAGCTACGGGAAGCCCAAGAGTCAGACCTCGGGGTTGGACCCAGCCCCGGGCACTACCTACCCACCAGAGGCCGTTTTAATTTAGCGCGCAAACATGGAAGTGGCCGCATCTAATCCCGCAGACCCGGCCAGCCCCCGAGTCGCTCCGCCAGGGTTATTGTTGTGCATGGCCTGTCAATCATCGAGGCCCAGAATAATTCCATCCAATTTCTGCTTTCATCTGGCATTCTCCGCTGGCCGCCGTCTCTCTCGGCAAACAATGAGGTAAAAACAGATTCTAATGAGAGCGATTGATTGGGACGAATGAGACGTTTTCGAGGAAATTTTTCCCTCCGACCCAGTCCCCGTCTCTTGGAAGTGATCCTTTGCCATTTCTTGGGCGAGCTGCTTCTCAAGGCAGTTCACGGGGGACTTTCTTCTTGTTCTTCTTTTTTTTCCTACGGTTTCGGTCCTGTCAGGAATTAGTGGAAATGTCAAACGATAAGGAGCCGGGCTAGCTTCTGCCATCATCATTACGAAGAGAAGTAGCGCGGCATCATTTGCTGTTTTTTTTTTTTCTTTCTTTTTCTGGCTCCCTTCCCTAATTTTGTGGCTTGTTTGACATGACAGGCAATAAGCATGACTGGATTTCTGATCAGTGGTTTGTTAGTAATTCTTTTTGTTTGGTACGAATCAAAATTAAGCCTAAAAAACAGGAAAGTTTGAATCCGAGCAATATTCGGCGTTTCCACAAAGGGATCCAAATTGTAGATTCGATACTAATATTAATAATTTGTAAAATCGTAATATAACACTTTATGACAACACGCAATTATCCAAATTTAAATATACATATAAACACGGCTGGTAACCGTCAAGAATTTAGGGAATATGCATTACGATGCAAATTTGCTTTGCAGTCCTGAGGGAAAGAGCTAGCCCTGAATGAAAATTGCAACACCCCTATACACGTCGCTTCCACTTGATACATCCTCCATCAACTTCCGTTTGTTTATGCAGCTCCTATCCCGTGACAGACATGTTTCAGACCGTCCGGGCACCTACCCCTCCCCCTCACATCCCTACGTACACACACACAACCGTTTCCTCCACACACCCTTACACCTCTTTTTACCCTCCTTTCTCTTCTTTTTTCTTTTGTTTGTTCCTCTCGTCCACCGTCCGACCTATCCATCTTTGCCTCTTTTATTTGTTATGCTTTGATTGGCCAGCGATGTGCAAGACACGCTCTCTGTCGTAAGGGCCTCAGATGCCGACAGAGCCAGGAGAGCGGAGAAAAGGGAGAGAACCCGGGTTTTTTTTTCCCTCCAACAGACACACACTGGGGTCTGGCACAATGGAGATCACAAGTGTCCAGTGTTGTGTTTTGCGAGGTCGGGAAGCGCTGGCATGCAGCGGGAGAATCAACCTACAGACAGCAGGATCTACTGGCCTTTAACGTGTTCCACCTGTACAAAACAACTGTTCCTCCTGATACACTGCCGGAACATCTGGCTACCACGCAGCTCAGCTTTCGATCTCCGCAGACTCTGCCCGGGCACTTGAAAACATACCTCTGTTTTCTTACGGTTTCCTGCCTGGTGTAAGTGAAGTGAAGCGCTGGCGGAGGTGATGTTTGTAAAATAATTCCGAACACAATACCGACGACGGAAGTCTGCGTGAACGCGAGTGAATTTTTCAAGGAAAAACAAAAACGTATCGTTCTTAGAGTTAAAACAAAGTCAGCTTTGACGAAAAGAGTCCCGTGAGTCTGGCGAAGAATTTTGCTGGTTTGTTCTAGTTAGACAAAACACGTATACCAATCTGAAAAGTATTTTAGCGAAAGAAAACAAATGAAAAGCCAGTCAAAAAATTATTTCGAGAAAAAATACTGTCTCTCTGCGAGTAAAATTCATTATTTGATTTCCCCATGGCGATGCGAGTACAAAAAGAGCAAACTAGATTTTCAAAAAAAAAAAAAAAACGGGGGGGGGGGGGGGTCAGAAGGGGGGGGGGCGGAAGGTGGGGGGGGGGGCGATAACAACGCGCCAGACAAGCATAAAAATAGTTCACAAAATTAAAAAAACATTTCAAGTCGAAATACAAACAACAAACTGTAAGAAAAAAAATCTAAAAATGGAGCAACGTCTCCCCAGCAGCAGCATCTGGAAAGAAGCAGGCAGCAGAGCCCGGCACAGTTACAACTTACACCGCTAGGGGGCGGTACAAAAGGGTAAGCGGACAAAATGGGAGAATTATTTAGAAAATGGCTCCATTGTTTCCCTTCGGCAGTCGGTCCAGCTGAGAGGGCAAGAGGCGGGCGTTATGACAACAGGCTATAAATGGCAGGAAAAGATACAGGGCCGATACTTGCGCCAGTATTTTCACAGGTGCTTCCCACCGGCAAGAGGAGCGGAACAAGGGGAGACGATCACATTGGCGGGCAGACAACTCCACCGCTTCGTAAAGTTACGCTAGAAGTAAAGATGCGACCGTGTGCCTGTGCTGGTGTTGCTGGTGTGTGGATGTAGTGCTGAGAAACCAAAAGATGCGGTGCTTGATGGTGAAAATGGGATGGCCAGAATAATGCTCCCTGAAAACCATTGCAAGTACCCCGGCGAAACCCGTGTAAGGAAATGATTTTTTTTTTTTTATTTTTAACCAGAAACCATTTGACTAAAACCACAATTTACCTGTATGGTACTGGTGGTTTCAACCTGTTTCCCACGCCCCACTCACAGTTTTCTTGGCACAGCGCCATTTTCGGACCACAAACTAAACTTCACGACGCCAGCTACTCTTACCAAATTAAAACAAGTGCTCTATAGTACACATGCAATCATTTGATGTTCAGAACAAAACTAAATCACTAGCAAAATGTTTCACCTTCCTAAATATGTAATGTTAAAATTCTGTAAGAAAGCATGTCAAATTCAAACAAACGAACCCAAAAATAAAGTATAATTATCCAGTTCCTTCCACTGTTTTCAAACCAAACCGGCAAGTTTACCGTCGAGACAATGCGATACCAAAAGCCTGCCGCACTGTGATACAAAGGGGCATCACTACAAATGGCTCGCGGCCGTTCCACGAGAGTGATGCACCCCTGGCGGCCATCACAAGCGATAAGATCCGCGGAAGCTTCCTTCCACAAACAGACGAGGCCACAATACACACCATCCAGCACCTGTAATGAGGAAGGGCCCCGCTCATCCGAAGATCGCATTTATTTTTTCAGACTTTGTGATGAGCGCTCCATTCTTGTCTCGCCCCAGGTGCCAAATATTGAGCTAATCCAAGGCCCTTCTAATGAATGGAAAGATTTATTAAAAAACATTTACGTCGGGGGTGACTGGATGCGAAAGAGGATATCTTCTGTTGTCTTGAAAAAACACGACCCAGTGAACGAACGAAGCGTCGGGACCCCCCCCCCCCCCCCCCGAAAAAAAAAAAACCTTAAGAAGATGGACGCTGATGTAACAGAAAAAAAGGCGCCAAGAAATGAATAAACGAAAAAATAAACGAATGAATAAAATAAATAATAAATGAATAAATAAACAAATAAACAAACAATTAATTTAAAATACATATATAAATGATTTTTTTTTTTTAGTCCGAAAGCTGGATACTTTTAAGTGATACACGTCCTACAATTTTCTGGTCAAGTTTCCCCTCAAAACAGCCAGAGCCCGCAAGTAGCCTGAAGTCAGGTCAAAGCCGTGGCGAAACCAGCCCAGTGTCCGACAAAGTGGCCAGTGTCCAGTTGTCCGGTCATTTTGTCCTCTCCACAGCGTCGCTTCCCACCCCCTACCCCGTCACCCCCAGTCACGACGTCCTCCTCTTCTGTCTTCTTTTGTCAAGGTTCCTCATTGTCCGGAGAGGGTCAACTGGGCAGCTCAGTGACCTAACCGACCTGTGGTCACTTCCAGACAGGAGGGGGAGGGCAGGGACAAAATGAAAAATTACCCTGTCATTAGACAGTCTTTCAGGCAATGCGTCTTCTCTCTTCTTCTTCCTTCGAGTAGTCGGGCAAATCGAGGGTCCGGCAGACAGGGCGGTTTTCGTGATCTGCATCCGGTTCTGTCGCGGTTACCGCTCGCTGACCGTGGCAGTACCGTGGCCACAGACTCGTCTCCGAGAAGGAGTGAAGGGAAAAAGTCTACAGTAGTTGCGGAAAAGTGGTCTGTGATCATTCGGTTGTATGGAATATCCCACCCGACAGAGTTGTAAGTTTGGCTGATGAATTGACTGACTGACTAACTGATTGACTGACTCGATGCTGACTGACGGTTTGCTAGATGGATAGATCGACCGCCGGGTTAGTTGAGGGATTGTTGTATTGGTTGACTGATTGACTGAATGGCTGTTCGATTGATTGATTGATTGATTGATTGATTGATTGATTGATTGATTGATTGGCTTCTCGGTCGATATCACTACCATACTGTTCACCAATCTGTGACACGTTCAAGACATGTTGAAAAGTACTGGAAGAAAAGTTAGAATAACAAGAAAGAAACATTGTGTAGCGACTGAAATGGCTGACGGCACTTCTGCCGCACACGTTCCAGCAATCTGTTCCAAACTGAGTCTGGTCCCGCGTCAAAAAAAGTGGGCGGACCCTGGTGGGATGGTCGCAGCATAGAGGAGTTCAAAAGCAGGGGTAATTCCACCAAAGGGTAGCAGAGCTTAAAAAGACGGGTAATTTCCATTGACATTCCAGCCAGCAGAAATCGGTCTTTGTACGCCGGGGTGAGGGAGTGAAAAGGAAGATTTAGGGGCCGCGACTGCCTCCCAGAGGCTGTGATGACAGGGGTTTGCAGAAGGTGTAGATTAGGGGGCTCCCGCTGCCCCTAGGGTACCGCAAAGTCGCTGATCCCAGCCCGATATGATTCCAGTTTCACTTGCAGGTTCTGAACCGGCCATTGACATCCCCATCATCTGCTCCGAGAGAAAAGGAAATAGCTGTGTGCGGACCAGGGAGGTGAACTGTCGTCCACCGCACGTGCTATTCGGTGTCAGATGAGTAGGTTTTAAACGAAAATGTCACTCAGGGGCCGGAAAAAGAATCTTCGGTTATGTAGACGTCTGGCATTGAACATTTGTCTTCTGGTCCTTCACTTACTTTTCCGAATGGGAAAAGAAAATAGGATTCACTCGCTATCTTCGTCTTGTTAGTTGAAAAGGCAGAGAGGGAAAACTTGTCACAGTAATTTAGTCTCCAGGCGATGAATTAAATGGTTTTCTTTGCATCATTTCCGCGGTATAGGGGATTCAGGCAACTGTTCCCTCCCAAGATTATTGTTTATTCTCGTGTCATTTCATTGCTGTTTTTGTTGGGTGGGTAGGGTGGGTGTTTAGAGGTGTAACGTCCTTTTCCACCACATACGGGTGATATCAAAGACGGTGTTTTTTTGTGGTGTTGGGGACAGTCAAAGGGTTCAGTTCTTTATCGTGATTTTGACTGTTTTTGGTGGTGGTGGGGACAATAAAAAATCATAAATAAAGAACTGATCCCTTTGCTGAAAAGCGAATAATAAACTAACTGTTGCCGCTACCCTCAAAACAAAGAACCCGACCATGGCCATGAAGGAGAGAAATGGATTTAATATATCTGTTGAAAGACACAACGTCTCGCTACAGCGACACACTGCACCAAACTGCAGCCAAGCACACCGCTACACACTGGCGGACAGAATGTGGCCACTGATTGATGATAATACCCCCAGTGACAGACGCAGGCCAAACAACTAGCAAAACCTGACAAAATCGGCCACAACACACTGTCAGTGTTTTCATTCTCACACTCTCTCGCCTCTTGGCCACCGCACCATCTCAGCACTATCTATCTCCAGAGTGTCGCCTTGTTTACGCGACTGGGACCGTCTGTGTGTCGGATTTTAGTGATCTCTTCTTTCAAACATTGAGACGGGCGTAAAATATACGAGAAGAAGAATATTACACGAGGTGAAACAAGACGAGGCCTGTGATCTATGAGAGATGAGCGTGAGAATAAATACGTCAATCACACATCCATAAGACGCTACCAGAGGCACAAAAAAAACGTTCATGGTTATTCCTCAAACGGGCGGTGGACTTCTAGCAGCAAGCACGACCAAAGTAAAACAAAAGAAGAATTCCGTTCCGTAGTCATTAAACTGTTTGCACCTGAGCATCTGTACGGAATCACAGACGATGACCAAAGGGGAACAGGTCCTCATTAAAGTTACACCAGGTTATTTCTGACGCTGGAAACAGGAGGCAGGAACATACGTGACCAAAGCAAAGGCCACGATACGTCAGGTCAATTGTCTGTTAAACATAAGTTTGTTTTAGTTTGCTTTTTTCTGCCCAACACTAGTCCCATCAAAACTAATCATACAACATAAGCATGTTTTCGAATTTAGCTACAATCTGTTTGGGCCACAGCAGCAGACAGACTAGCCACGTTGAACAGGTCAACGAATCACAGCGTAACGAAAACGCTGCACAGTACTTGGCGCGTTCTCCACAGAGAGACCATTCTGACCTCGGTTCAGCAATGATCCTGGATGGCCGGTGGCCATCAGACAACAACGAGCTTAGTGCGTAGTCTGCATGATACGAAGAGCAGGGGGCAAATACATGGACGCTGGAAATGGGGAGGTTGAAAATAACGCATGACGTCTGGCCGCCAAAAATCAGCTGACATCACCTGTGCAGGTATAGGATGATGAATGAGGACACTTACGAAGGCCAAGTAATGCAAAGCCAAAGGATCCTGCCAGGGTAAAAGAGGTGAGCAGGGACGAGGTAGCTGTAGAGAATACCTGTCGAATTATGATGGTCTTGTCAAGGCATGTCAAGTTGTTTACTGCGTTCAGGATTTAGTGTTGTTTGTGTTTGTTTTTGTTGTTGTTGTTGCCCATACACATGGGAACCAGGGGATTGGGGAAACAACCAAGCCAAACCAATACCAAACTTCAGCAGAACGTCACAGAGAGAGAGAGAGAGAGAGAGAGAGAGAGAGAGAGAATGAAAATGACAATGATCCTTTCTTTATCAACGGTAAAGCTATTGGCACAACTGCCATTTCCAAACTTGCCGTTGCTACTATAAATTACAAAATGAGAGAGAGGGGGAGGGGGGAGGTGAGGAGGGGAGGGGGCGGTCTTTCCACACAAGTGAATCACGCAGTCGAGCCATAATCACGGTTCTGGTAATGACCGGTACTTCAGAGCACCGTGAACCCGCGGCTAGAGAAAGTCACTCCTTTTCCACAAACCCAAAAGAGCACAACCTCTGTGAAAGACCACCTGTGGAAAACAACGTGGACTTGTTGGTGATGGTACTTGTGCAGGAGGTGGTCTACGTGATGAGGCTGGGAGATCTGGGAATGAGGCGGGAGAGGGGGAGGGGGGTAATATTCTAGGTAGGGAGGGAGGGGGTCTAGGGGTGTGTGTAGCGGCAAATGACCGTGCCGACCATGCCCCGAACAGCTGCAGCCAGCCTGGCAGCCCGGCGGGGAATGTGGACGCTGGAAACAATGTCATTAATTTGAAACTGATACCTTCCCCTAGACTGCCTGCTCGGACCGGACCTTGGCTTCACCCCTTTCCCCAGAAAATCATTTCCTAGCTCATACACCCTTCCCCCCCCCCTCTCTCTCTCTCTCTCTGATGTCCCTCCCGCCCCTCCGGAACATCTACCCCCACCCCCTCCTCCTCCCCTATCAACCCCTCTCCCCACTGACATTACCTTCCTCTAACTTCCCATGTCTGTCGATGATGGGTGTGGAACAAGGGTCCGTGTGTAGGTCTTCTCTGTGGAAGTCTTTGTCCTGTCTAATAGGACTTTGCCTAATTTTGTGTTATAACTAATCTACACCGTTGCACCTGCTAATGATCCCCGTCCCCAAGACGAAACATAAGCTATAGCTACACTGTCTGAAAGACATATTTCACTGAGGTAATAAACTTGTTCCCATGCCTAGTTCAGTTGAAACTGTGTGTTTGTATTCCAATGAATTGTTCCCATGTGCATTACACACGGCGATAAAACTGGGGTACATGCAATTACAACCTACAAATGGCTTCTTTATCAACAGATTTCGGACAGAACACCTTAATTCCGACCACGGCTGATACGGGCGTCGCAACAGGTGCTTGTCGATTGTGTAGATAGAAATTAATCAAACACCTTCACTCGCGCCTACAACTCTGCCCCAAGTGCATGTTTATATACGGCCAGGACCATAACCATCACAGTGCTTTGAACTTGGTGTATACTTCTAAATACACACTACCCACGGCTTACACAACCCAAACTGCGCGTGCGCAGGAATTAACTTCCGGTACGTGTATGACCAAACAATTTCCGGTGTCTGCAAAGCCGTTGTCTTCAGAAATCTTTCCACGCCGAGTGCGTACTATGTTTTGGCCTGAGGCAGTCAGTAATTGCTGTAGCCAGACCGCGGGAAGTGTATATTAATGGTCAGTGATTGCAGACTATCTGCGCAGGTGCGTGCATATGTACTTCCGGGGGGTTACTTCCTGTGCAGGAAACAATCTACAGCTTTCTCTCTTGCGGATGACGACAAGCTGAAATCCCCTGGGGTCGGATGCCAAGAACGGTTGTGCGAATATAAACGGCACAGTTTGGCTGTAACAACACATAACAGTGTTATGTCAATTAGTTTTTTCTTGTAATTTTTTTTACAACTCCGGACTATCTTTTTCACATACTCAGACAAATTTTCATTCCATTGTCAAAATTGAGGTCTGAATTAAGACATAAAGTTCTCGGGCATAAAAATTACAATTCACTTGATCAGCAGCACATTCCTTTTTTGTAAGTGTAGTGATTTCAAAATAATAACACTGCCCCTGAAGGCCACGAAAAACAATATACTATTCTTACAAGAACAGACTAAACTTGTTTTAGTTTGCTTGTCTTTTCTCCTTCACCTCAATCCCACCCCACCCTCTTTCCAACGTAAAGAAACAGTGCGCATACGCTGCAAGCACATTTTCCCTTCACCTCCCTGGGATCCGCTCCGCTCAGAGGTAAGAGAAATTAATTATCTGGGCAGCCAGGCACAACAGTTTATTATCTCTTGATTCCCGCAGTCCCTGCCCTCGAGGCTGGCCATGCGCCCATCGGCTTGCTCTGCCGGGAAGACTTCTGACATCCTTCACCTGGATTCCCTGCCCCCCTTCACAGCTTCTTATACGCCACTGCAATGTGCAGCAAAAACATGGGGCAGCCCTGCTGAGAAACCGATGCAGACGTGCTGGGCGACTGAACCCTCAGCTGCTGGGAAGGGCGGAGGTCTGAGTCCGAAGTGACCCCCGTTTCGCTACGTGGGGTGGTGAGGTCTAACCTGGTAATTATCCATCAGCGGGCAGACACATTTTTACGTGAAGTATTTTCTGGTGAACTTGCGGTTCATGTCGTCGAGCAGGTCCGTGTGACGGAAGTAGTTGTAAAATTCATGAATGGGGGAATGCTTTTAGGACAGTGAGCAAATAACGCCTGCATGAATGAATGAATGGGCAGGTAAAGGAAGGAAGGAAGGAAGGAGGAACGAGGGGTGGGTGGGTGGGTGTTTAACGTCCTTTTCCACCACATACGGGTAATATCAAAGACGGGGCAACGATGTAAAAGCCAGCACAAATATTTGGCCCCAGCCGGGATACGAACTCACGACCCGAGCATCAGAGGTCCAACGCTCTACCATTCGGCCACCCCGGCTCCCTGGAAGGAGGAACGAACGAACGAACGGTTCGAAACTAAAATAAATTAGCACGTAGCTGTAAAGTAACAGCATTTCTTACAGCATGTTTACAGAAGCGGAGTAGTCGGCTTGGCGAGAACACCCCAGACCAGACAAGATGACACTAAGACAGCAGGACAATGTAGACGTCTCGAGAGACACAAATCCATCCACCTAATGCTTTTCGCAAAGCCGACTAAGCAGGGAGGACCTGACCGCACTTCACGCCCGCGTTCCTTGGGATCCAGACAAAAGGAAGCGCTTTTAGTTCAGCCAAACTGGCTCGAGACAATGAGCTGGCAGACTGAAAGCAAACACGGACTAAACAAGGCCATCAACCGCCTCTTCCTCACTCGCGACGAGAGCAATACAAGAAGGGAACGAAAAATCTTACCAGTGCAAGATAGAAAACAGTAAGAGAGAGAGAGAGACCAGAGAACGTGGAGAGAACTCTTTCCTGAAGAGATCGAGGTTTTCAGATTAAAAAAAAAAAAAAACCCGGAACACTGGTATGGGGGGAAGAGTGCAAGCAGGGGTCCATTTAAGTGAAATAAACAGAGCTGATATTGGGTACTTATATTCTTGTATCTGATAGATGGCCATCAGGCCATGTGGCCCCGACGCTCGGCCCTACTTCAAAGACGTCTGAGGGGTCTGTTCTCCAAGCCCTCTTTTGAACCCCTTTCTCAGCGAGGCACCTGGGCCGACGCGAACTGTGGAAAGGTGAAATGCCGATTGTACAGTTTTGTTGACTGCACAAGTGTTCGTGGATGGCTTTTCCAATTAGTTTATAAATACGCCCCAACTCGCTCCACTCACGGTCTGCCATCTTTAATTCATTCAGCGCCGATCTATGGGTCTGAGGCCAGAGGTGAGGGAATTATATCATTATATTCGCATTAGTCTTCCGCTCGGCGGAGGCCATTTTCTACCCCTGTGAGTACGGAGCTCTCTCTCTCTCTCTCCTGGCATTATACAGAGTGTGGGTGTGTGGTGAACCCAAGGTCATAGAAGTTAGGGGACAGAAACTACCGGTGTCTAAGTGAGGGGTGGCCACAAGCATGACGGCTGTAGTCATTCATGTCCGGCGCTTCCTTGCCCTTTTTCGAACTCACAACCGGTCACGCCCTGGCTCACATTTATTGCATAATTACCGGTGAAAGAACCACTTTCAGTGTGCCCCACCTATAGCATTTATCTGACATATGATTGTACACTAAACCTTGCACAAAAAACCTGAGAACTTGTGTGTGTGTGTGTGTGTGTGTGTGTGTGTGTGTGTGTGTGTGTGTGTGTGTGTGTTTTAGCCTGAAGCTGGCTGACAAAAACATACAAAAAGTATCAGAAATCCAATAACTGTTCGTTTAAATTTAAAACAACAACAACGACAACAACAACAACAACACCAGACTGAACTGTCCTCGGTAAATTTAAATTAAGCCCACTTCGATTCAACACTGGAAATTATTCCGATAATAAAACTGAACGAAACATATTGAAACACAGCTAAACCAATAACAAAAAATATCAACCAGTCCTAACAGGAAGTCATCTGAATTCACTGCACTGTGGCACCGCCAGCTCAACCTTATCCGACTTACCATTACGCCGATATAACAAGATTGCAAATTGTTTACAGTCGGTGTAACCAGAAAGGACGTGTGTGTCGCTAAAGCGGCTCTCCGTTCGGCGACTATCTGATTATGGGGACTTTTCGCCGATTATGGCATAAAAGAAAGGTGTCGGAAACCACGAGGTAAACATTTTCTCTGGCTCTTTGTGAGGTTACGTTGGAGGAGGCGCCCAGGCGTCGGGTCGAGTGGACGTTACGTACGTCACATGGGCGGCGGGCGAGTCCTCAGTCTCCAGAACTCGCTCAGCCGGTTAATTTCGTCTCTGGACGCGTGCTGACTCGGGTCCCCCGTTGACCGGTGTCCTCTGCTGAGGTCAGTGCAGTAAGGTATAAGTCACTGCAGAACAGTGGCGCTAGATGAACTCTCCCTGTCCCAAGAGTTTGTGTTGTGTGTGTTTTTCCTTCAGCAGCATACTAATAGATGGTTGCTTCTCTTTGACTGGTAGAAACCCGTTTTGCTAGCTCTGTATTTAGTTCCGCACTTTATGATATCATGACTGAGAATAAAAATAGAATGCTGGCGATTCCATAATACGGATCTCTGCATACAGGCGTTGTGGACGTGAGGGCAAAACGGACCTTAGCATAGAGAGAGAGAGATTTAATACTTGTTTTGTTTCTAACAGCAAAAACAATTTCTTTAACGTAAGAACGTGTGATGTCTGGAATTTACAGGAAAGCAGAAACGTTTCTACAGGGTGCTCTCTTATGTTTGGAGGCCTAGCAAAGATTGTTTTTACTGCGTTAACCAGCGATAGATTCTGAAGGTACACAGCTGTAATCAACGGACAAACTTGGAAGAAACAAAAACCGGAAGTACACAATGGAAGCCTCGTTACTGCTGAAGCAAAATATGTTCTTCAAGACAAAAGTATATCGTCAACAGCGCCGGAAAACATCCGGAACGTGACATTTTCTGTCGTCAGGGAGCACGACACAAAGAAAACAGAGAGGGGGGAAAAAGCTGAAAAGGGCATTTTGCTTTTATAGGCGTTGACAGGGCAGGTAGAGGGAGGCACGGTCAGAAGACAACATGACTGTGGGAGGCGCCGGCCAGTGGTGGACGTTACAAGGGCTAATCACCTGGCGGTCCCCCTTCACGAGCTCCATTAGCCCCTTTGTGACGTGCACAAAGCCGTGCCCGGCCCCACCGTCCGTAATTCCCTCCTGGTAATGTTGCTTCTCCCGCTCGCCGGGCCCCGGCTGTATTTTGCCAGGGTCCTAAGCCCCATTGAGCAAGTTGACTAAATGTTTTGTTGTGATTCGCCCTACGCCCCTGCGAAGGGCTACGACCGTGCAAGAGGTGCTTTGAAAAACCACTACCGGCAAAAACCGCGGGTATAGAAGGGACCGTACACACAGAGGGTGTTCCGCGGTTAGCGACCAACAGGGTAGGCATCCTTCAGCTTTGTCCTCTGGTTCAACTGAACGTGGTGCATTCTTTGATTTTTTTTAAAGACTGTCCATAAACTGTTCATAAACAGTTTATAAACCAGCACAGTTTATTCCTTCCCAAGCATGAGCAATTGTTTGTTTGTTGTTGCTGTTTTTACAATAAATATTTTTATTTGTTTTCTCGCTCAATTCCGATACGTGGTGGGAAAAGGACGTTAAACCTCTCAAACAACCACTCACCCACTCCTTAATTCCGTTACAACTGTTTCCTTATCACCGGTGCGTCCTCATTTCAAAAAGTTCTGCAAAAATGGATCTTTTTCTTTCTTGTGTTTCTGTCAGTCGGGGCGCTACCTGCTTCACAACTGTTAACTGCGTTTGCGTGTTGCACAAGCACTCTGTCGCCAGTTTAGCACATATTCAAATTCGCTGAAAAGACGGCCTTGTCACCTTCTACAATATACGTTCACGGTGTCGGGATACATCGGATTCAATAAACTATCGAACTGCGGCTCTGTAACATTACCTGGATACCTGAAATCAGAGAACACAATCAATCCTACGAGCACAGCCAGTGCTGTCAACGCATCGAGAACAGCAGTAAATGTGATGTGATGTGATGTGTGTGTGTGTGTGTGTGTGTGTGTGTGTGTGTGTGTGTGTGTGTGTTTTGCAAATTTGTTGGTATGAGTGCGGAAGTACGCGCACTTAGCCACTTTGTGAGATTTGGGGCTATATAATTATCAGTACGATTCAATCTTATTAGTATCATATTTCTGGACAGCAGCCAAAGCAGCCAGCCGTCCTGTTCTGTCTGTCTGTCTACCCGATTTCCACCATGAACACATCCTCAATGGACGGTAAATTATGGCAACGTTGCCAACAAAAATCTGAGCGTCGGCAGCACGGGGAACCCCTGGAGGACAATGCCATTATGAATGAATGCGCTTCACAACAGCGGAAAAGGAAGATTGTGGTAGCACTGCCGGCTGGGACAAGAGACAAGGCTTTCCAGTTGAGTCAAGCGAGCCTGCCACCCCCAGCCTGCTACCCGTCCACCCGTTTTCCACCCGAGGCAGCTGCCGCCCGGCGCCGGTCTGAATGGCGTATTATGAGTGTCTTTAGTGAAATCAAATGCCTCTTCTCTAGCACCGTGAATGGGGCAAGCCGGTGTATGGCGCTGCATCTCCTCCCTCCGATACTGACTCGACTTTAGCCAGTAATGCACGCGGTACAGGGAAACAGATCTAAGGACTGACTGCGCGGTGGCTTCCCTTTCTGCCTGAAAATGAAGAGTTTGTCCAGTGGAAAAGAGTTTTCAACTTTCCGCACTTTGTCGTTGCTGTTTGTGTTTGCTGTTGTTGAAGATTTTGTTGAAATAACCCCCCCCCCCTCTCCGAAACCCCCTCCCCACCCCCTCAACCCCACACTTTGGTCGTTCCTGTATAAGTTAGTCATTCATTCATGTTGTTCTCTATGTGAGTCAACTCAGAGCATTTTCTTTATCAGCAAAGGTGTCAACAGACGAAAATTGTGCTGAACGATTAGTACCACCACGAGACCTCACAAACAATACAATGTACAATTTTTTGGTAAATACATGCACATCACAGTGGCTCAGTCACGGCGATATCAAAGGGAAAACCAAGAGCACTAACCCCAAAGACACTGGACCCCTAAAGCTAACCCAAAAGACACTGAACCCTTAGCTTTAAAAAAAAAAAGCTTGTTCCTCTAACTCCAGACATTGGACCGTTAGTTAGAACACCAAAACATGATCACCTAACTCCAAAGACATTGGACCGTTAGCTTAAAACACCAAAGCATGATCACCTAACTCCAAAGACACTGGAGCGTTAGCTTAAAACACCAAAGCATGATCACCTAACTCCAAAGACATTGGACCCTTAGCTTAAAACACCAAAGCACGTTCACCTAACTCCAAAGACACTGGACCCAAAGCTTAAAACACCAAAACATGCTCAGCCGTAAAATCCGCCAGGTACAGTACGACGCCAAGGAGGGAGAAAGAAAGAAAAAAAAAAACCCCAAAAAACCCAACATGACAGCAAAAAGAAAAGCCCCCTTTTTCTCAGGGGATATCCTAACGTGTCGCACCGCCTTCCTATCGGGGCTGGCACAATACCGGACGTTTAGCTGAGCACACACAGATCGGTTACTGGGCAAACAGGCCCCAGGAGCAGAAACCCGCCTGATAAACCTTAATACACCGCCGATAAAACGTTGAACGGGCAGATTTGCGCTTCAAAAGCGCCCCCACATCCCGTATTCTGCCGTGGATAAGTACGGGGGATTAACGCTACACCCGGGCAAGTAGGGAAGGGAGGACGCTGGGACAGAAACAAGAGGGGAGTGGAGGGCGGGGCAGCGTGAGGGCATTATACACGTCTTGCAGTTGCAGGCTGTCCTGAAAAGGGAAGGGTGTGTGTGTGTACAAAATGTAATTCGTGTCTTGTAGTTGCTGGTTGTCCTGGGGTGGGAGGGGTGTGTGTACAAAATGTTATACATGTCTTGCAGTTGCAGGCTGTCCTGAAAAGGAAAGGGTGTGTGTGTACAAAATGTAATTCGTGTCTTGCAGTTGCTGGTTGTTCTGGAGTGGGAAGGGTGTGTTAACAAAATATTATACACGTTTTGCAGTTGCTGGTTGTCCCGGAATTGGAAGGGAGCGTGTACAAAATATTGTACATGTCTTGTAGTTGCTGGCTGTCCTAAGACAAACCTTGTAGTTGTAGGTTGTCCTAGAAAGCGTCCATGTACATAAGGTAATACGGATGTCTTAAAGATACACGCTGTCCTAGACGGGTGCCATTCGTCTGTTTCTTTATCTTATAAACCTCCCGAACTTAGCCGCTCTTATACAAAAAGCAATGCGTACCTTGTAGTTTGTGCTAGAAAGGGTGCATGCACAAAACGTCGATTATGTCTAGAGATTATAGGTTGTCCTAGACGAGGTGCACGTGCCAAACGTTACACAAGTCTTGTAGTTGTCAGGGTGTCCTAAAAAGGGTGCGTATAAAAAGTCACAGAAATGACTATGGAGGACATCGTTAATGTCATTACCATAGACAATTCTGCTGGGTAACAACAATAGACGTTCGCACAGACCAGAAGACGAAACAGCCAAAACTCCGCAGAACGAACTCAATAAACCTGTGGAGACCTACAAAGCTTGACCTCGAAGTCGAAACTATAACTTGCACATCAACTTACTACGATACACAACTATGGATCAGGTGTTATAATCCAACAGCAATACCCGAGTAGCATAATCCGCATCACGTGGAAACAAATTTTGACCTGTCACTGCCTCCTCGGCCGCAACCAAAGTAAAAGTGTGATGTCAGGACATGACTAACGCGGCCGGAAACAATGTGCGTACAAGGTGGGTCGACCACACTGGCTTAACGTCATGTCAAATTTCTGTCCACCATAAACCGGCACTAAAACGATCATCGGCGCTGTGTATGATCCGCTAAGCTAGCGGGGTTCCTAACAAAGGACGAGTAACTCGCTGAACTGTACATAAAACCCACCGTCGGTACTGACAGTTACCGGGAGTTACGGCCGCGGGGCCACGCTAAGGTTATGATCCTCCGGGAATAAAACAAGACTTTACCCCGCGGCAAGGATCAGCGGAATACAATATTTAAAAAAAAACTTGCCAGAGAGGCATGTCTAAACGTGGCGGTGAAACTAGCCACTTATGCTTTGCTATAAACTTGTCAATCGCCGGCTTTTCCCCGTCCAAAGCTGTGGGGGAGTTCTGTCGATTATGGAGTTATTGCACCATCATACTTGTTGCAACTGTTTCATTCCCCGTTTCATGGGCGAGATGGCAACGGGAAATGAGGAAGCGGCAGTTATGAAAGGCGAGGCCGCCCAAAAACAAACACCGCAACACGTTGATACAAGCCGCAGGCTGGGTGAAAATCAAAACTCTGAGACACCGAGCACGCTTGCTAGCCCACAACCAAAACACCGCCTCTTGAACGCTACTGAAATTCTGAGGCTTAATGAGAATAATAATTTTCTGGTATTCCGGGCCAGCGAAGCCGGCAACATGGCCGTTTCCGCCAAAAATAACCAAAGTCAAACCTTAAACAAATATTTAGACTGACATGCTCCTGCCATAACAGCGCTCGCAAGACTCTTTGGTTATTTGCGCATCAGTTTTTCTCATATTTGGCTGACATATGTCTTCGTGAAACGAGAGCGCATAGACATGGGGACCTTCGGGAGCCTGGTGTAAATATTTTATCTTTTCGTGTTTTTCCTGCCTGAAGAACTACTCTAGGGGAAGCAACCTTCAAACTGGGGCCCAGTTTTTGCACTCTTCCTTTTCAAAACAATTCCTTCATGTACGGCTAACAAGTTTTCCATCATGTTACAAGTCAGGCGTGGAGAAGGTGGAGGAAGAGGGACGGGTGTAGTCTGGGGGGTATGTGCGTAGTAAGAAAGATAACGGTTTGGAAACTAGGCGTGCAACATGCGCAGTAAGGCCATACTGCAAAACAAACGACACTGCTTTGTCGGACATTTTCACAAAAAAATCAGCCTTCTTTAAACAAATACTACTATAAATTCCATCTTCAAAAAGCAGTTAAGACACAGGGAAACCACGAAAATAATGGGTGGCAAAAGACAAAAAGGGAAACCCGATATTTAGACCCCAAACCATAACGCGGTCAGGGAACAAAAACAGAAGCTTCAGCGGCAGACTCTAAGCCCTCTCATATTCCGAGGATCAAGTGTTTTGAAACTTCGCTGCCTGGCGACGTAAACATACAGGGATGCTCAAGAACTAACGACCACGTCTGCGAGAGGGGAAAAAAACCCTCACACATCTGTACAGTTCGTCCCAAAAAGATTAGCCGTGTAAAAGACTGGAGCAGATTAGGGGGGGCAACAACCCAGCTCCTCTTTTCCTCCTCATTTGGTGAGGTTTGATGGAAAAGACAGATTAGTTGTTAGTTTGATTTAGCTGCGGACTCGTCTCTTCTTGCCCGAACCGTAAGCCAGCTGAAGATAGTACATGCCTCCAAGAACTGCATCACTAACTACCATAACTCAGCCTCCTCCTCCTCCTACGAAGAGATACCGACGTACATTCCCCTTGAAGGGGGGTGGGGGGAGGGGGAGGGGACTTACAGTGGACTCAGCCAAATCCTACAGGAAGGGATATTTCGGTGTGAGCACTGCTAAAAACATAATGCGTACAACACAGTGCGGTCAACTAGATCTTGCAGAAGGGCTTAATGGAGAGGGAGACTCCAGTAAGCTGGCAAACAGCTTACAAGGTGCTGCGGTCATTTGGAAGTCCACTAAATTGTGCTAACTGCCTTCTGGGTTGTTTAGCGCTGGGAGGAAACGTACTCTCTGGAAGACTTGAAGTCACAACACAGGGAATGTTCAGAAAGAACACAAACGGTCCAGCAGAACTCCTCTAATGCGTAGGTCTGTGTGCCTGCGTGTGCTGTACAGAAGCAGCAGGAAAAAACCCCAAAATTGCCGAGGTCCTGCCAGAACATCACCGTGGTGAACAGAATGCGTGAAGAGCTATGTTCCCTGTGATTCGAAAATACGAGAGTCGTTGGGACCCTATCTTCATATTTGTTGGTACTTGGTAAATCTGTGTATTTGTATTACTACATGTACTGTTCCGTTATGAGTGCAGTGTTAACATGTATGTGACAATCTGATTGTGACTCAGGTGGCTGTCATGTATATGTGTCTATTTCTGTCTTTTTCCAATGCCCCGAGAGGGTCGGGTGGGTGGGTGTTTGGGGGGTTTAACGTCCTTTTCCACCACATAGGGTAATATCAAAAACGGGGCAACGATGAAAAAGCCAGCACAAATACTTGGCCCCAGCCGGGATCAAACTCACGACCCGAGCATTAGAAGTCCAACGCTCTACCATTCTCCATACCCGGCTCCCCCCGAGAGGGTCGGAAAATAAACTTGACTTGACTTGTTAGGGTCCGTTTGTAAATTTGTAGGTTCATACATAACATTGTGTCTGTTGCGCATAATGGCTCAGCGGAAATACGATGCTGCACGTGTCCGCTTCTAGTTACAGACCGCGTTTTGTTCATCGAGTTTCCGGGAGGGTGTTGGAAAAATACTGTTTGTCACGGCGAGTCCAAAAACGTGCGTCCCATGTGACGCGCTGTTCTAAGAAACTGTGCGTCAATTTACGAGTTTTGTGCGTACGAATAGGTGTGCGCAATCGGGAACACTGGAAGAGGACTAACTAGAAGGAAGAAGGGAGGAACTGTCGGCTTACCTGACTCGCTGTTGTTCTCCGCCATCTGTGAGGAGTTGTTGGACTGACTAGGAGGTACAGGAGTGTCCCCTGATCGTGAAGACTGCGTGTCATCTTGTTGAACATAGTTGACGCTGTTCGACGGGGGTCTCTGCACAACAGAACAAAACGGGAGAGATCATTAGCCGGTGTGTCTGTGTGTGTGTCTTTGACAGTCATTGCTACTTAGCGAAACCCCAATAAGATCATCACAGCGTTAGTCATAAACCCCTAATAATAATAATAATAATAATACTAATAATAATGATAAATATTGTATAGGCGATTTACCCAGTTTCGTGAATTGGCTCAAAGCGCCGCGAACTGAACCCAACACGCACGCTCACGTGAATCACACATATTCTCTCACACACTGGACATAAACACATTACAATCACGTGGTGCGAAGGGTACGCTCAGCTATTTAAATTTCGGAATTTAGAATTGCATTTTTTTTTTTTTCAAATTTCGTGGGCTGAACACTTCCAAACTCCTATCTGAATATATAACACTGAATCAACCCTATCAAATAGAATCAAGATTCAAGACTCGATACACTTTATTTCTCGAAATGGAGATCTTTCTCTTTGATAACCTAAATAACTACCGGTGCACATATTAAATACATCACACGATATTCTAAACACAACAAACATCGATGAACGCGTGAAACATGAAACAAAACACAAGTAAACGAGAACACGAAACACGCTGGGCGTTCAATGGAGCACGAGCAAGCAAAGAACAACTTTCTGATACTAACAGGTATCCTGCATTCAACTGTTATCATACAAGTCAAGCCCATTCCACTGTCCACAGAATAAAATAATAATGATAATAGATGGTATTTGTAGGGCGCATTTCTTGAAATAAAACTCAACGCGCCTATCACTCACCGACACTCACGCACATTTCACAAGGGTGGGTGGGTGTTTTAGGGGTTTAACACCAGGGCGGCCACACACGGGTGATATCAAAGACGGGGCAACGATGAAAAAGCCAGCACAAATATTTGGCCCCAGTCGGGATACAAACTCACTACCCGAAGTCCAGCGCTCTACCATTCCGGCTATCCCGGTTCCCCGCGCACATCTTACAACGATGGACAGACATACACTTGTGAAAATGACTAGTTAATAAACAGGAAATTACTGGAGTTAGTTATTTGTGGCTTTACGCCGCTCAGGCAACAAAACCTAATTCGACCCCACAAGCAGCCCACGAAATAAAAAGAGGAAAACATACATTTTGTTTTTCATGTCCCAAAGCATTCACAATCTCAACGTCTAAAAAAATAATATTAAAAAAAAAATACAAAGCACCCATTCACCCCCAGACATGAGAACGATGCACTACGACAATGCATTATGACCAATTGATCCACCTCCCCCAACGTTCTCCATTCACTAAACTCTCTTTCCATCCGTTGCAGACAAAATCACTGTTGACATATCATCGATGTCGCATCTCCCTCGACACAAAAGCAGCTGAACGAGCTTTAAACAGTCTGCGCCTCATGTCAAGCGCTGCTGATCCCATCAAACGGTTGCTAATGTCCCGTTAGCGAGCGAACGATTCCGCATATAAACTAACAAACAGCATAAACAAATGGAGGTGAGAGTACTACGGGGATGGTCCGAGACTAAGACGAGGGCAGCGTTTACCATGACTCCAAGGGGTTAAAAATAGAGAAGGAGTCTGAGGGGGGGGGGGGCGGAATCTGCGGGATGCGGCCATTAATGACGGAATGATTGCCATGGGGCGGTTCAGACAAAAATCAAACTTTACGCCCAGACACGGGGATCGACTGGGGGCTTTCCGACTGTCAACTTTTATTTCCATCACCAATCTCAAGACTCAGGCCGCGCTGAGTTTTCCGATGCGAACTCCCTAATTGAAGACTTGCCTGGTTTGTTTGTCAATTCTCTTGCCTTCTCCTGGCTAATCTAATCGTTTTGTTTGCCGTGTCCTGGGTCCAGGATCTTAGCCCCTGTCCGTGATTGGCAGGTGAATTTGAAACAGGGGCTCGACGCCGGTCCTCAGCCCCGGGTCAACGGGCGATCCCGGGCCTCGAGAAAGCCCGGGACAGTTTGATCTTCCTCTTAGGCGCCCTCTAGCGGCAAAGGGGGTGTCACCGTCAGCACCTTTCGTCCTCTACTCGGCGTTTAAAATGTTTGCCTCTCTGTCAAGCTTTAGTGAGTTCCAAATGTGGTCTTTGCGGGGTCGGGCTTTTTTTTTTTTTTTTTGGGGGGGGGGGGATTAATTCTTGA
>JACVVK020000013.1:2632500-2710000 GCA_018292915.2 Batillaria attramentaria | reverse complement strand
ATACACTACAGGGATCGTGCCAGAGATGACGTTACAAGATTAAATGGCTTCCACAAAGTACCGGTCGGTTGTTTGTTGGACAGCAAGTGTGTGCGTGCGTGTGTGTTCAGAGTGCAAAACGGCAAACCCACCCAGTTCATAATTATTCCCTTATTAATTGGATTTTTCCATACAATATAACTGCCATCTTACTCCTTACGTCGTAAACAAAAACTTCTCATACGTCGACTGATGAATTTCAATGAATCTTGCCACCTCCCTCTATGCGTATGGGGGCCCAAACAAAACACACACAAAAAAATCTAAACGGATGTTTTTCGGGCGTGTCCTGGGTACAAAACGGCTTCTCTGTTCTTCGTGGAACTAATGGTCCCGCATCATCTGCCTGGCCACTGCATCACGTCAGAGAATGATTCAATATGCACTCGGCCGACACGAAGTTAAGTCCAGCTTAAACCACTCAAGCTCAAATGCTGAATAAATCGTACAGTCAAAAGCTACAAAGTCTCTCAGTGAGTCCGTCGACCAGCAACAGCTGCTGACTCTGGCTGTTCAGGACCCGATCGATGGGGAAGCGGTGTTTGTTCTCCCAAAAAGACCATGAATGGCCAAGTCGCAAACAAGATCTCCTCCAGGCACTGATTCAAACAAATGACTAACAAATCAGCACCGGTCCGTGGGAATTAATGCAAGCGATCGTAAATAGTCATTGCCTCGTCTGCGCCATTTGCATCCTTCTCTGTCTCTCCACGCAAAAGATCGTCCATCAAGGGGGCGGAATCCGGCCCTGAAGCCGTAGCAGACGATACATCTCTCTGAATTCGTTATCGCCATGATCTGAACATTATCGATAGGGACTTCACACTAAACCTGACTTATTTGCCTCATGAAAATTGCCTTTTGTTGCTTCTTCATAGTCTTGCAAAGCCCCTTGTTTGCGCAGATGTTGAGTGTTTACGAGCGGGCTATGATTTAGAGCGGGGGCCAGTTTCATGCTCTGAGTGAGCGTGCTCAATTGTCATGCGTTTCCTGTGTGTGCAAGGGACATAAATCGAGACTGTACTTTTCAATGAGGTCTTCTGGTGCGTTCTTCTGGTCCTATGGTTGATCAAGGCCCAGCTTTTGGGTAATCCAGTTGATTACGAAGGGGGAAAAGAAACCATCACCCAGGAAAGCTTCCAAAGCTACCGACCACTCCCTTCGCGCCAGGGTCGAGTCTTTTGTTTTCCTGCATACCGTTATACTAAAAAGATGTGTGTGTGTGTGTGTTTGTGTGTGTGTAAGTGTGTGTGTGTTTGTGTGTGTGTATGTGTGTGTGTGCGTGTGTGTTTTAAACAAAGTGTCATCCCAGGCAGACTGTTTCAATACCCCTGTCGCACCAGATTCCACCGTCCCTCCTGTAACCTACCCGTTTAACCTACCCGTGCCCGCTCTAATCCCTTCACCCCCGCCCACCGGCTTGGCAGTCAGGTTGAATAATAATACAAAGGGCAAAAAACGTCGGCCCATTATCTGGGCAATGAACATGACTTTGGCATGTGGTGAGGTACTAGACTAGCAAGCCGAGGCCCCCCTTCATTGAGACTGGCTGGCTCCCACTAATCTCCAGCTCCCATAAATGCCAACAGAGTCTGGCATGTAGTGCTCACGAGCCGAGGGCTTTCTTAACTGCTGGGTACTCGTGGGCTTTGCTGGGAAGGACGAACTATTAAAAAAATAAAAAAAAAATAAAAGGGAATTTCATTTTTATTCTGGTTTTAATTTGGTTTCCGTTGTTGATGTTGTTGTTTGGTGGGGGTTGTGTGTTCGTGAGTCTGTGTGTGTGTGTGTGGGGGGGGGGGGGAGGGGGGGGGTGTAGCAGTTGCCGCAATGGCAAATAAACTCCCTGAAATCTCCACAATGACGTATGAACGATAATACCGTGGGATACCTTAAACAGACATGTCTGCATAAAAGCCGAAGGTGTCACACACACACACACACACACACACACACACACACACACACACACACACACACACACACACACACACACACACACGCACACACACACACACACACACACACACACACACACACACACACACACACACAGAGCAGCAGCAGCAACAACAACAACACCAACTGAACAACCAACAACCCTTGCACAGAACATAACCAGGAGTACCATGCGGTGCTCCAGACATAACCTTGCCCTGCGACACACTCACACTCACACACACACACACACACGACAGAACTGCTCCACTACTAACTGGTCGCTAGGCACTTACACTGACAACCCTTATGATTACGCCAACTCGTGAGGGCAGGAACAAACCCTGCCGATAACTCGTCTGATAAACTCTAAACCTCGCCGTGCAATGCTGGACAATAGAGGCAAAGGCCCTGAGATTTGGGGGAGCTGAGACTCGGCTTTCTGAGAGGTCACGTTGAAATCTGTAGACAACCAAGTCTTGTTCTGGCCACGGCCCAAGCCTCTTTACAAGGAGTGTGCCGGTATTTCTACGGCGAAGATGTCTTCATGCGACATTGTATACTGTACTTACAAAGCACGAACCAACCATGCTTAGAACCAACCGAACAAACCATGCTTAGAACTGCCGTATAAGTAGATTACAGCGCTATATAAATCAAATTATTATTATTATTATGTCTCGTTAACCGGCAGTGTACGTGTGATGTCAAGAGATTAGTGTAGCAGTTACTTTGGTCTCAGTTTACGAAGTAAGTAAAGATCCAGTACAAACTGTACCTGTCGGACTGAATTCCCGAAATACTGTGTATTTTTGCACTCCCGACGCCGAGTCACCATTCCTGTTGCACTTTAAATTGTATTCCTAAGACCAGTTTCAATGTAAAAGCACGGTTTTGACTGAGTATTAAAACTGTGCTAAGCAGCAACCAACAACAAAGACACAAAACAAAACAAAATGATGGTAGTACTGTTTTGCAGGTTAGGGTGAGAGAGGGTGTCTTTTGAAGGGGGGGGGGAGAGGTTTGGTTGGTTGACGGTGTGGGGGGAGGAGGAGAGGGGGGGGGGGGTCTTTGACTTAATTTTTACCACCGCACGACACCCACAAGGTTAATGCCCCCGATCCCAAAAAAAAAAAAAAAAATCTGACCATTGTTTTCTGTGATTGTACCTCGCGTATCACGGCCATTCTCGTTTTCAGACAAAATACACCTCTCCACCACAAACTTCCCATACGGCCACTATCACAAATACTATTATCTGCCATGAATAATTAATGTCACAAAGCCGCCACACATCTGAAAAGACGGAGCCAACCAAAAACCCTCTCATTTCGTGCGTCATTTTCCCGACAGTGGTTCGTCGGTTTCTATTTGGTAAATTTTACGTCTTCTCTGCCGATTACGGGCATTTGTTGTCTGTAATGGGATACTTTGCCGAGTTTTCTGACTCTCTGTCTTTATTGTTTGTTCTAAAAACAAATTTCCGATGCAGGAATAGACACAATAATTGCGGACTATGCTAGTGTCAACAAAGCGACAATTTAGAGGGTGCGGGGTGCGGGGTGCGGGGGGGGGGGGGGGGGGGGGACGGGCAGCGTCGCGTCGCGTTCGCCAGGCGTATATCAAAAACACGTGCACGCACGAACGCACAATTAAATCTCTCTGTGTTCGTCTGTCTCTGTCTCTGTCCGTCTCTGTCCCTGTCCGGGTCGTGAGTTCGAATACCGGGTGGGACCAAATATTTGTGCTAGTTTTTTGTTGTTGTTTTTTTCTTGTTGTCCCGTCTTTGATGTCACCCATACGTGGTGGAAAAGGACGTTAAGCTTCTAAACATCTCTCTCTCTCTCTCTCTCTCTCTCTCACACACACACACACACACACACACACACACACACACACACACACACACACACACACACACGCACGCACGCACGCACGCACGCACGCACACACACACACACACACACACACACACACACACACACACACACGCACGCACGCACGCACGCACGCACGCACACACACACACACCTTTCTTTTTTTTTGGCAACACGACTCAAAATCCTTACACTCTGCTCAGTCAAAACAACAACAACAATGACGAAGCTAACAACAACAACAACAACAATAATAATAATAATAATAATAAGCACCTTCGTCTACTCTGTCAAATGTAATTCGCTGCAAACTTTTCTTCTTTTTTATTTCAAATGAAGACGTACACGTTAGGCGTGAAAAGGTTATCGCGGAAAATCAGGATGATGCAAATGAAGCCCACCTATCATCAGCATCACGGCCCATATCCTCCCGGCAATTACAGGTGTCAAAAATAACTAGGTCTGGCGGGCAGGCTCCGAGTCAAATTGCACGTAGCACTCATAAATTTCATTACGAGTCGAAACGTGACTAACATTACAACTTGGTCGATACGATAGGGATCGATCGACTGGTACGTTCAAATCAGGCTCTCTCTCTCTCTCTTCCAGTTTTAATCTTCATCCCTACCCCCTTCCCTCTCTCTCTATCCAAAAAGCACGATCGTACGCAGAATAGTCAGCTTCTGGGTAATAAAAAAGATTATCAAATCCGACAAAGAGTACTGGGAATTTTATTTATGATGATCTAATTAATCCAGACAGATTTGCCCTCAAGGCCGTTAACCTAGCTACAGTTACAAGTTCTAACCACCTTCTCCCCACCTCTCTCCGTTCCTCCTCTTCTCTCTCTCCCTCTCTGAACCTACTGCTACTAACCGGGAGTTTCATTAGTAACCTGTAATTCGAAAGATCCTTCAGTATCCTGGTTATCCCCGGCAGACGGCCGTAGCACGCTCCCCTTGCCCCATCAGGTCAGCCGCACACGTGCGCCGGGGCGCCCGGTTCGCACAAATTACCGCTACGAGATCAATAGGCGCCTGATGACAATGTCTTTTACCTGCAGCCATCCTCCGCTTCCCTCTCGCCACGCAATCCCCTCTGCACGCATTCAGCCCAGAAACCAACTCAAGCTTTGCGTACACTGGTTTGCGGCGCCTTTCAGAGAGTGATGAACATGATTCAAATTGTCTTTTGTGGTCGAGATTGGTTTCTTGTTCGTCTGCTGTACTTTAAAACTCGTTCTGTATCGACAGTTTTGCAATCAGTGGAACCATGTTTACGCGAGAGATATTTGAAAAAAAAAAAACTTACAATAAGAACAGAGGAACGCCTGACCATAAAGTGACCATCAGAACTACTGGAAACTACCCTCATGGCTGGTTGTACAGCTAGTCTTCCTACCCACGTAACTTTTCTCCTTCAGCGCCAGCAAACCCCGTATCTTTTAATCTGGAAATATTTTTGATTTTTCATTTCTTATAATGCAACCCCGGCTGGGTGCCAAATCTTTGTTCTGGCCTTTTCCTCGTTGCCCCTGTCTTCAATATCACCCTTAGCCGGTGGTGGAAAAGGACGTTAAACTCCCAAACACCCATCCACCCTCTTATGCTGCATCATGTGAATGAATATGGGCCGTCTATAAGAACCATAACACGACCAACAGCGAGGTTCCAAAACTGACAATCCAGATCTCCAGTTGTTCACGACCATAGTCGACCACAAATAGTAACAGGAAGATAAGGTAGCGCACAGTCGTTGAACAGAGTGCTGAACGTGCGAGATGGTTAGAAAGTAATGTGTGGTAGACAGTGGCGGCCGTGGATCGTGGTGAAATGAATTAGCAACATTAACCGTAAGGGACGAAAAGGGGAAGACAATAGACTACGGACCAGACAATCGCCGTCTGGGTAGAAACTTCCAGGATGACCTCACGCGTCTAGGGAAACACTGCTGAGGGAAATTTCGAACTCCCCTCTAAAGTTCATAATTTAATTTAATAATGTATATTAAAAACAGCAATAAGTAAGATTGTATTCGGGGAGCATAGGGGGTAAATGCTGTTTTGTTGGTTTGGTTTGGTTAGGTTTGGTTTGGTTTCGTGTCGCGTCATGTCGTGTCGTCGTGTTGTGTTGTGGTGTGTTGTGTCGTCGTCGTTGTTGTTGTTGCGGCTGGGTGGGAGGGGGTAACTTGACGATATTCAACCTATACAGAAGAAAAGACGGTGCCAATGACCTGTATACTATTACTGGTTTAGCCAAGAACATCGTGAAACAAACTAAATCAGCCAGTGTGATAGTGCTCTTCATCACAGTCTCAACCACCAATGGTAACAAATAAGATAAGATAAAACCACCCATAGCTGCCGTTTCACTGCAACACGGCGTATACAGCTATACCTTTTCTCCCTTCCCAGCATGCTCGCGGGCTGGCCTAGCCTAGCCATCCGAACCAACCGAGAATGGCGTTACAAACTGTTACCATGTGACATGGGTCGATGCGTGCCCGATCAATTAAAACAGACATTGTGCACTGTCGGGGAAAAATGACAGATGCGCGCAAAAACGTTGTGAAGCATGACAGTAATGACTAACATTTGTCACAAGACAAATACGTTCGATAGATCAGGGCACGAGATAACCGTCGCTCCACTGGTTTACAATATGATCCCGATACACACACGCGTACGCGCACACACACACGCACCACACACACACACACACACACACACACACACAGTAAAGGTCTTCTCGGGTTTACAATATGATCCCTCTACACACACGCGTACGCGTACGCGCGCGCGCGCGCGCGCACACACACACACACACACACACACACACACACACACACACACACACACACACACACACACACACACACACATATAGTAAAGGTCTTCTCGGGTGATTTAGTGATATTCGTGGCATTTTAAAATCATACGCTTGACAGGTTCTCAGCTTTGCATACGTGTATCTTCAGTGAATAGATTCTCTGAAAATGATTGCATACGCCTTTGTTGTATTTCAACTTGACGGTCAGAGGTTTATATCCCCCAAAATGATTAAAGAAATGAATAATAAATGAAGAAATAGACAAATACCACTCTTTTTTACGATCAAAGCTCCTTATCGAAACTGTACTATTGGTCTTCCTGGCCTAAACGCTGAAGACGTTTCGCCTGCACACGGAAGCCATCAAAATCAGTGATCAGACCAAAGCGCCCTTTTTTATTATGAAAGGGGAGCTTTGCAACCTGGAGCTCAGTTTCAAAATGTTGCACCCGTATCAAAGCTGTTAGTTCCAGGAGAAGCCACGGTCCCAGACGGCGGTATTGTATGCGGGTACCCGTTTTGTAAAGAGCTCGGCCGGTCGGTTTCGAATAAATCATCGCCTGTCCCCTCCGATGGCACGTTAACGTCGTCGTCTCAGCGATTCGTATCAGCATTTTTCACCCTCAGCAAAGACAAACCGTACACCTCCTTCGTATTTCTCGCCTCCCGTTCAGAGCCCCCTACTCGCCTTTTATTGTTATCAGTACCTACGGGCTTCAAGAATCCTGTTTCTGCTTTTCATCGGGTCTACCAACCGGGGCCGTATCGGTAAGTCATCTCAGATTGCTAACTTTACTGCGCCTGGCTACATGAAAGGTTACGTTGCAAATGACACGTTGATTGTGAGAAGAGTCCCTTTACACGTACTCCGCATTAAGTTCTCTATTCAGTCTCCATGGGAAAAAAAAAAACCGATTTGACGACTGCCATAAAAACCTGGGCGATGATAGCACTCTGAAATTTCAACTGGCCACGAACACCGCGCCACCACCACCACCTCCTCCTCCTTCGGTCGCCTGACTGACTGACGACTTGGCGCTTGTCTCAGTGTGTGCTTGTCTACACGCAAACCCCCGTCAGTTCACGCTTCCCTTCCTCGCCGTTTCCTTCAGGCTGGAGGGTACAGTAGTGGGCCGGCCACCCGTACCCGAAATGATTAATGGGTGGAATAAGCATTGTTGTCACACACTAAAGCCTACCTGACAAGCGGACGTCCCTAGACGCCACCAAACCGGGTTTTCCCCGTGGCCATTTTGGGAGCACGCCGTCAGTGGTGCGCACGCCATCTTGAGGCTGAGCGAAGCTCTTCAGCGCCCGGAGGCGAGAAGAGATGGGCAAGATGACATACGCAAGGGTCAGATTAGGCGATGGGGAGACAATGGGGCTTTTGATGACTGAAGTGACAGGTAGATTTGTCTCATCCACTCACAATGATCTCGCCAATCGAAACTGGCACGCGCCACAACTGAGCCTACGATTCAGGGCAGTGGGCGTTGCGGACAATCACCATGAGAACCAAGCGTCATCAGTGTCACGTCTGTTCATTTCCTACTGCTGCCGACAATTACTGTACATGCCAAGGGAACTATTCAGCACAAACCCTCCCCTAACCCCGCCCCGCGCAAAACAAACAAACAAAAACCAGTGAGTGAGTGAGTGAGTGAGTGAGTGAGGCTTAACGCCGCGCAAGCCACAAAAGACTAATTCGCGGCCAAGTGTGTCTGCACTACATGAAAAAAAAAAACCCAAAACAACAACAACAACAACAAAAAACAAAAATGTAACGTTGGACAAATGATGCAAACTGATCTACGGGGCAATATAAACCTAGGACATGCAGAAAAATGGATAAAACTAATGAAATAAAATAGAATAGGCACCATTTCACCGTAGCTTCCATTGTTTTAGCAAATTTTACTCAATAAAAGTTTAATGTGATTATGTTAGTATGTGTGTGCGAGTGACTGTCATTTATACAGTAAGTTGCAGCATTCAAGTGTGAGTGATTGCAAAGCAGCTCTCTTAAACCACAACAAAATATTTCCTGTTTACGCACATGTAATAACAAAGTTATGTTTATATCTATTTACAGTCAGTTTTCTGTCAACACATTTCATTGTTACGTGTGTTTTCGTAATATATCAATAGGAAGAAAACTCGTAAAATATTAGATATATCCCGTGCTTATTGTGCTTGATTCTTGCAAGGTGCACTGGCAACTTTTTTCCCATAGCCTCCTCATATAAAAGCCATATGCGAATCTACGCACTCACAGACCTTCGACGCTAAATTCCAACCTCTTCCAACTGACGTACTCGGGGAAACACCTACATTACTGAAGGGGAAAAAATAGGAGAAGGGGAAAATGGTCTCATCAACGAAATCGTTTAGCAAATAGCACCCTCCTAGCAGCGACTGGCGAAACCATCTTCAAGCAAAGTTAGGGTCTGCCTGCCACACATCGTCTAGTATTTGACTGGAAGCCTCTCCACACAGGTGAATATTGTCTAAAGCCGACATCTACTAAGCAAAGGCGCCCCCTAGTGATGAGCAGCTTAAGTGTCGAGGAAAAGCGGGCCTGGATTAATAGTGGCATTAATTTGCCAAATGATCGCATCCGGCTCATCCCTAGGGGTGGTGGCTGAACGAGACAGATTTACTCGCGGCGGCTCTTTGCCGTCATTGGGAGTAAATGATCTAACAGGCTGTACGGGGAAAGAATTTATTGCGGCATTTAGTCTCCATTGATGTTTCTCAATGGCGAGAAGACAGGGTAAATAGAAAGAGCAGAGCTCCTGGGCCAAAGCTCAAGCCATTTCCATCGTTCCATAACCAGAACTGACATAGTTTTTAATGATCGCGACACGACGGCAAACATGCACTGAAATTTCATTTATTTATTTGTTTATGTAGTTAAATGTTGTTAGAGGTGAACATGTTGATTTAATCTTCCTTTCTTCAACAACATCTTCTTTCTTTGTCGCAGTAACGATGCACAGGTAAGGTGAAAATGCACTGACATTTTATTTATTTATTTATTTATTTATTTATTGTAGTTACATGTGAACATGTTAATCTTCATTTCAAGTCTTGAACAAAGTCTTGTTTTCGTTTGTCGCAATATTGTACGTCTTCTTGTAGACCTATACGACAAGTCAAGAACAGCTTTTCCCCTAATTATTTATTTATGTATTTGCTTGTCTTACAGTCAAGTCAGAGGTGTGCACGTGAATCTTCATTTCTTCAAAAGTGTTATTAATTTGTCTTGTTGTCGCAGAATCATGTCCCCTTGTAGGCCCCCGTACGACCACGACCGAGAAGAGCCATATCACTCTACTCGGATCTGGGTAAACAGGTCGACCGCCTTCAATATCACCCGGGTCTTATCTCTCTAATGAGGCACGTAGTGGACAGTGGCGCGTTATGAGATCAGAAATGGGTGACATAACGCTGATGACGATACGTGGTCTGTCTGTCTGTCTGTTCGCAGGATGGAACAGCAGCCTAGCGCACGCGCAGTGGCGCGAGCTGCAGCCACCTGCCGTTCCATCAGATGACTCTACCCCCTTCCCACTCTTATTTCCCTCGTTTTTCGACGCAAAAGCTGCTGATGAACAGTAATCTAGCGCAGGGCGGTTGACAGCGACATTACTGATGAGTGTGATACCAGCCGATGACAACCGGAGATGCTTGTTCCTCTCTCGCTATCCTTTCATCTTCATTTTCATCACCCGGCTCATCAGCCGGAGCCCGGAGCCGCCGCTACTGGCATCAGATACATGTGGTGTGTGTGGTGTACGTGACGGGCTCCATGTCGGGGGGTGATGCGGGACTCTTGTCACAACTTGTGGCGGGGATAAGCGAATGTTTCATTTACCTTTCACATCCTGTGCCGTTTATGTACCTTGCACTCCAGCCAAAGTACAGCCTGCCCAACGACCCGGTAACATTGCTTCTAGCAATCAGCGGCGGAACGGTGTGCTGATTTTGAGTAGTGGTGGTGTAGAGTGTGTGTGTGTGTGTGTGTGTGTGTGTGTGTGTGTGTGTGTGTGTGTGTGTGTGTGTGTGTGTGTGTGTGCGAGAGAGAGAGAGAGAGGTGGGTGAGGAGGGAGAGAGAGAGAGAGAGCACTTAAGCAGCACGGTGATAAGCCAAGCGTTAAATTCAGGCTGTTATGACGGCTGAAGACGCAACTACGTGAACTCCTGACCCTTCAAATATCCACCGGTATTTCATTTCTCAAGCCACATCCCTGACTCATCTCACGCAACAACAACAGGAAAAAAAAAAACACACAAAAAAACACGATGCATACGTAAGCCATGTAACCGGCAGTGATGCCGTTACAGACAATTCTTTTGTGCTGTGTCATACACCATAACATGCTTCAGAAAGCATTGATTATCCAGAGAAAACGCTTTCAGCACTGCTGTTTACCAATAAGTCTCAGGTGCTAAACTTTCACGGGGGAAGAAACGAGCATTTCTTGTCATTTGTGGCCACAACTCTCTCCCCCAATATACATGCGAAGGACGGCCAGTAAAGTTTTGTGCACACGTCAGGCATTCGGTAAGAATTTTATTTCCGCGCTCACAATGCAAATAATGCCCTCCAATATTCTTGTAGCAGCAGCATTTACAACATCATCATCATATGCTCAGCTGCCATAAACGGCAATCCGCAGTCCGGAGTAAAAAACCGTTTAAAGGCACTCAGCCTCTCGTATTCTCACCCACCATTTGCATAGCCCGGGTTTCGAACCATCAAGTCCCCCAGGAGGCGCCCCGCAGCGCGAGTGGAGACCATTTTTTAAGGGACCAAGACACGGGAAAAGGGCGGTAACCTCTGCAGACCGGGCGCAGAAGATGTGCGCAGATTATGCGCATTTGCCTGTTGCCACTTCCGACACAATAAAGGCCGTCATGTTCGGACATTTACTGCCGTGTATCATATTGATATACGATCGTCCTAAAGTCAAGGTTGTTGCTACTTGCGGCCCTTTATGGCCTTTTTAGGGCTTCCCGCGCCCGCAGACACGGCCCAAACCGGCTTGGGCCAAGGGCTGGAGGACCAGGGACCCTAGCTAGACGCTAGCTGGTCCAGATCCGGGCGGGCGATCGATGACGCAGATCTGATACGTGTGATTGGAGGCGTCCCCGATCACAGGTTAATTACTTGGTGATTGTCTTGTGCTAAGGCTCCGATCTCTACATAAAATCTCTATCATAATAGAGTCCCTCTGCAAGGCTCGTTTCCCTCGTCGCTATTTCTGCGTTATGTCCCTTGCGTGTGGGTGACGGTTCTTGGCACTAGATCTGGCGGAGATACTGACGGGACTGGGCTTCAAAAATAAACCGGCGTTAACATCAAGGACATGAAACCAAAGCACTGGCGTTGAGACATACAACGATGCATATACCGGTAAACCGATACATATGCAAAAACCAAAATCCAGACATACTAGACAATGCTTTTTGTATGACAGCTAAAAGTTACTTGCTTTCAATGGCATTTGCAATACTGCTATAAAACCTCTGTTATGACCTGATCGAGTCAGTACAGCTGTCATGTGACTTCCGAAAATGCTAGAAAACACGTAGCTGATGAAGGACGGTATCGCCTTTCATCGGTATCATGTCATGGTATCATGTTTACATGAAGTACAGATAATGCACGCTTTAAGTACTTTCCGTTTCTCCAAACACTCGGTCCCAGGCACCAAAGTGACGGTATCCTCCTTCACGACACAAGGGTCTCACTTCCTGTGGCCGCCGATTGGCTGGAACCAGCCAGGTGCGAGTTGTGGTTCGTGGCAGATAACTTCCCCCTTACCTTGCAATGTGGACATAGCCCGTGGCTGTGTGTGCTGACTGGCAACATTACTGGACACTGTGTCTCCATTTTGATTATGGGAAATGGGGACCGGGTGATATAATCGTAATACACGAATGTACACACTTTGAAACGACCACTGCACGATAAGAGAACAAGACATAAAGGTGACAGAGTGACAGTGTTCATCCCAACATTGGAAGGAGAGACTAGCACAGGTAGTTGTCTGTATAAATGTCACCTGCATATTACACCGCTTCTGAACTCAGTCCGAGTTTTCAAGAATGCAGTGTTTGTCTACAGGAACTATATTACACCGCTTCTGAACTCAGTCCGAGTTTTCAAGAATGCAGTGTTTGTCTACAGAAACTATATTACACCGCTTCTGAACTCAGTCCGAGTTTTCAAGAATGCAGTGTTTGTATACAGGAACTATCGTGGGAGCACGCAGTACGGTGTACCCTTGACCAGAATACTTCAAACTTCAATCAAAATGTTTTATAAAACCCAAATTCTAGCCAAGCTTACCCTGAAACATGCGTGTTTTAAGTTTTCACAAAAAAAAATCCACACAAAAAACTCCTGTTAGACAGATTAAGCACGTGTGTTCATATAAGCCCGGGAATAATAATTAATGTGTATTGTGTGTAGACGCTTTACCCAATTTCTACAACTGACTCAAAGCGCCGCGAACTGAACGCAACACGCACGCTCACGTGAATCACACGCATTCTCTCACACACTGGACACGAACACATTACAATCACGCGGGGCAAAGGATCAGCTCAGCAGTTTAAGTTTCAGAATTGTGTGCCTCCGCTGTCTCTCACTGCCTGGTCGTGAGTTCGTATCCCGGCTGGGGCCAAATATTTGTGCTGGCTTTTTCATCGTTCCCCCGTCTTTGATATCACTCGTATGTGGTGGAAAAAGACGTTAAAGCCCCCAAACACCCACCCCACCCCACCCCCTGTCACTGCCTTTTCCTGCGCGTGACTTCTTCGTCTTTCCAGGGAAACTTATGAAAGTAGGAATTCCCGATGCGGCCCTTTTCCTCACCGTGAGATGGAGAACGTGAAAGACGTGCATGATCCAGGCGGATCCACTTCCCTCTTCAAGGAGCAGGACGCTGCGGAGCGGAAAATCCCGCCCCGTAACCTCCCGGTGCATGCCCAGGCGGTTGCGAAGCAAATTACTGACCACCCCGCTCCCCGTTTGTGCTGATACCGTTGTAAGTGGGCACCTCACTGTATGAACGAAGCATAAAATGCGCCAATAACGGCTCATTTTGCCCGGCTAATCAACTAGTACGCCAAAATACCCGCTTTTATCCACTGCCAGCAAAGAACCCAGGGTCACTGGAGCGTGCGAGCTTCGTGTGTCTGGTTTTGATTTTCTTGAATCTGAAAGTTAGCTGGCCTGAAGGTAAGTGGGTGATTGAAGGTTGGGGGGGGGGGGATGGGGAAGGGTGGTGGTGGTGGTGGTGGTGGAAGGGGGGTGGGGGTGGAAGGGGGTTGAGGGTGGAGCGTTTGCATCAGTCAGGGAGCTCAAAAACTTAATGCACACTTATTCGTAGACGTGCCATGTTGTATATGGTGGGCTGCTTCTAACAGGCTGTCCCTCATACGGTAACCCTCTTTACTGTTTCTGTTCGTCAAAAATGAGGGGATGTACCACGTTTTCGAGGGGCGGGAGCTATTAATTAACTTAAACCAGGCTTGATACCGTTCACGTTACGACAGGATACAAAGATGTTTATTGCTCTGACTTGCACCAGTATAATTTTGTCGTGGTGTAAAGCTGAACTTGACAAAGACAATAAAGAGATGTCACGCAGTTTTCAACACAAATTGTTTTTCCTCAAAAGAAAAATAAAGGAACTGAACACGATTTGGGTTGGGGGGGGGGGGTACTTAAGAAAGGGGGTGGGGGAACGCCTTTAAGAACCACTCACACAGTATTAGTTGTCTAGTACATGTACGATATAATTATGAATCAGTCAAGCAATGGTGACTGCTCTATCACGCTTCAAAATTATCTCTCGTTCTTATCTCCTGTGTGGTTCTATCGACCGCACAAGTCATCGCACCATGTCAAGCCTTTCAAAAAAAAAAAAAAAAAATCAAAATGTGACAGCTTGAGTGACATTGATTAGCAGTGCACCTCGACGTCCGGCCCCAAATCATACCTTACCTGTCTGACACAAAGCGAGCATGGAACGTAAGCGCTGTCACGAGAAAATCGCGCGTGGAAGATACTCTGCGCTGCACTCCAACGTGGGGGGATGGAAAGAGCTAATGAAGATGATGAATTCCAAATGGTAAGCGTCCGACCACGAATGCGATAGATGTGATTTGATGAGAGGGAGAGAGAAGAGGGAGAGACAATGACACTGACGTGTGTGTGTGTGTGTGTGTGTGTGTGTGTGTGTGTGTGTGTGTGTGTGTGTGTGTGTGTGTGGAGGTGAGAGAGAGAGAGAATCAATGGAAGTCATGTTGAAGCTGCTTCTTCTTGTCAGTATAATCAATACCGGCAACAGAGCAAAGCATCAGTGAGATTCGTCAAAAACAAAAAAAAGTAAGCAATGAAGGTTTTCCACGCGGGCCACCACCTCCTCCCCCCCCCCCAACCCTTTTCTCATCCCCCACCCACCCCACTCCCCTCCCCTCCACCTCTACCGCCCCCGTTCCCTTCTCTAGCTGTCAAGGCATGGTTAATGAAAATCAATTTATTTATGCGACCATAAAGCAAGGAAGATTTTCGGATTTATCAGGAGTCTGGAGCAGTTTGGGGTTAGCTTAAGAAACGGGAAAAGAAACATACACGTATTGAAACCCTACGTGTGTTTGTGTGTGTGTGTGTGTGTGTGTGTGTGTGTGTGTGTGTGTGTGTGTGTGTGTGTGTGTGTGATCACGCCAGCCAGGTGAACGAAGTCGGAGACAAGGAAAGGTGTCTTTTGCCTCGGCTTAGCCGGGATCAATGGGTATCAAGAAAAACCACACCGCCCCAAAGCCTAATGTTCTATTCTTTCCCTCTAAATTGCATGCGACTCTTATCCTTGCAACGGTCGTTTACAGGAGGACGTCTGCACAGATGCACGCCATCATCATCATCGTCGTCATCGTCATCATTATCGTTATCATCATCACCACTGTCGTCGTCTGACCTGTTCTAAGAAGACTTGTAAAAGGTCCCACGGAGTGTTGCGGGAGGTTTCATTTCAATTCAAATGTTTCTCCTTTCTACTGGCGTTTTAAGGTATATTTCACACTCTCTGAACTCGCGAAAACTCATGTCCCGGATATATGCACCATCTTCCTGTAATTATTTCCGTCATAGTCCCATTTCTTACTTTCTATTACCTACTATCATTTCAAACTACAATCTCTTTATTCAGTGCTAGCATTTGTTTAAGTCACCAACGCGCAAAGATCAACGCGCAATACAGAACAAGAAGACGGTTCCTTGACAGAACGTACCATCTCTCTTCTTTCTATCTGTATCGACAGCACCCTCTTGGGGAACCCTCGATTCGTATTCACACTTTAAAGTTCCCTTCAGCACCGCATCCTTTCTCATTACCGGGACTGGCTTCTGCGCACTAAATCTGGGTTCACCTTTCCCATGCCGTCATCACGAGGGATCTTGGACAATGGGTCAGAATTCCATTTGTCAGGTAAAACCACATGACGGCACCGCCAGCTCTTCTAAGCCCGACCAGCACGCAGGGGGGGGGGGGGGGGGTTGAACCACGCTCACGATTCGCCGTGTATAAAGGATGATGTGCAAGAGGTGGGAAACGGACATGGCGGCGGAAAAGCCAGTGCGACCTCGACGGAAATTTTTTTTCCCTCAGACGAACCATTTTGAATCACGGACAGCAAGAATAATCTATGAGTCAATGTGAAGACAATTACAGTCAATATGTGTGGTAAGCGGATGTTCGGTTCAAACGAAGTTGTAGTCTATCAGAAAAGAAAGACTGAAAGATAATTGACTGAGAGCTATTAAAAGAACACCAAAACGTTTTATACTTTTGGGGGGGGGGGGGGTACAGACCACTAGCCCCGCTTCAAGTTTTTTTTTTTTGTTTTTTTTTTTTTGGGGGGGGGGGTGTTGTTGTTGTTGTTTTGCATAACATGAAATTAAAAACCCAGAAACATCCACCTTTACCCACCAATATTGTACCCATACCTCTACCTATGTAAACCATTACGAGCCAAAGTAAAGGTTCTGCGTACAAATCTCGTGGACGCGTCCTTTAAATCGAGGTAGCCCCCCGTTTTTCCGCCACCATGACACATACCCCCCGCGATGCCAGGATGATGCCAAGGAGGCGGACGGTGTAGTGGGTGAACGGTGCAAAAACCGGGAAAGACATCGAGCAAGCAAAGGAAAAGAGGAAGAAGAAAAAAAAAGAGCAAAAATCGAAGGATTGTTCCCGTAACGAGTAATGAATTTTCTTTGTTTCTCGTCGGGCCATCATCACGGTTGGAGCCAAGCGGGATATCCCCCCTCTCCTCCCCCACCACGCCACCCATCCCCCGGTCGTCCGATACAGAAGAGCAAAAATACTATTGGAAGAAAGAGAAGGCAAGGGAAGGGAGAGATAGAAGAAACATAATCGTTCGTCAAAATCTGCAACACGAAAAGTTATTACGATTTTTTTTGGATCTGGAAAATGTCCACAAAGGAGAAGAAAACCAGCATGGCCGTTTGTCGTCACTGAGGTACGATGTGACTGAATATCAGTTAGAAAATACGATCATTTCGCAAACAACACTGAAAGAAACGATTTACAAGAGTTGAACAGAAAACGCTTTGACCAGTATTGGCCAAGCGAGTGCCCGCGGTGGACCAAAGACTTCATTCACCAAGCTGACGCAAGAACTGAGTATGTGCTCTTGTTACCAGCCAGCAACAACGTGAATGAAAGCAAAGAATACTTTGGGGAGGTGGACCTGCCTAAAAACACCACCAGGAAATGCGGCCAAGCTTGCATGACTGATCCAAACGAGTCCAGCCACCCATCCACCCCCTCCCCCTCTCTCTCTCTCACACACACACACACACACACACACACACACACACACACACACACACACACACACGTCCACCCCTAGCCGACTTCTCCGGGCGGCCTCTCACGTAAGCTGGCCACATATTGTGCCAAAGCGTTGAGTAATCTGCTAAAAGCATGCCCCCTCGCAGACAGGCCGGCATCTCGTTGTGGGGCCGACATGGCCTAACTGAGGCACCTGGCTTTGCTTATTATTTCATTTGTCCACTAATAAATGATTGATTTATGCATGTGCTGAGAGGGGATAGGTCCCACTTTGCTGCACCGGTCCGCGGATGCTGGACCCAAACCGTGTTACTGGTCCCCTGGCTTGCGTTCTGTGCTTTCACTGACTCCCCCGTCTTCTCCTGTGATGGACGGTAGTCGGTAGTTAATCCTAAAATGGAACTGATATCCCCATGATGGGAGGGGAGGGGGGCTGGGGGGTTCGTGTGTGTGTGTGTGTGTGTGTGTGTGTGTGTGTGTGTGTGCGTGTGCGTGTGCGTGTGTACAGGGGGAAAGGGGGGGGGGTGCGCACGTGACTTTTTCTTGTGAATGGCTGACGCCTAAGTAACGTAACAGTTTGCAAACACGACAATGCAACATTCTGCACACAGGATACTTGTGCTTTCAACCCCAAAACGGACCTGAATGCACCACACTAAATCAACGTTTCACTTGAAACTTACACTCAGAGTTGCCGCATGCCGGCCATTTCCTGTAAACTCTCAATGCTCGGGTCGTGAGTTCGAATCCCGCCGGATGGGGCCAAATATTTGTGCTGGCCTTTTTTCTCGTTGCTGCCCCGTCTTTGATATCACCCTTATGTGGTGGAAAAGGACGTTAAACTTCCAAACACCCACCCCACCCCACCCGCCATTTCCTGTAAACGCGAGTCAAATTGACAATACGGCATCATTTCATACAACACACTCAATGTGAGATCCCTACACTGCCAGAATTATGCCACATTTTTTTTTATAATTAAAATATTTTTTAAAAATTACACAACAAAGGCAACAAAAACTACAGGAAGCCAACAAAGCACTGTCATTTGTACCTCTAACTGGAAAAGCACAAAAATGTAATGAAAACACATAAATCCGCATTCTCCATCCCATGTTCGGTGTCCATAGAGACCTACCCGACACATCTGTCATCCGGGAAGCCATCTGTGTCATTGTCATTGTTTACATACATGTGAATGTGTCACGAAGCAAGCAGCGATAAATTTCTGTATTGACACTGGCGTGGTGTGATATGATTTAATGACACACCGGTTCACTTCCCAGCTTTTATTCTGCGTGTGATCGTAATACTTTCGAACGATTAGTAGCGCTGCAAGCGCAGATCCGTACGCTGAAATATACTTTCCGTTCACGCAATCAAGCAGTTGCACACTACAAACAAACCCTTGGGCATACCCCAAAATACCCCCCCCCCCCCCCCCCCCGTCGATATCTCCATTTGTACCCTCGTACCCTCTACGTACCCCCTCACCCCGACTAATTTGCCCTGGGTCCGGCCCTGGTCGTATCCGCCTCAGTGACTGCTCCTACCCGCTCTCATTGCTGTACAGACACGAGATGGCGGCTGCGATACGCGAAACAAGAGGTGTTTTTTTTTTTTTTTGTGCCTGAAACTTTATATCCGCCAATGAACAGCTGTTAGCAAGCCAGCGGCTCGATCAATGATTGTCCAACTGATTAAGAACCCACCGATATTTACGTGTGGGTTGTGTTGTGTGTGGACTGGCGTGGTATTAATCGCGCTCCGCTCGTTGTGAGACTGAGAGCCGGCGGCAGTTTCCACTGTGTGTTGCGTCCCTTGCATACATGTACATCAGGCGCACTGGGACCGATGACAATGTCGCAGTGGCTATGCAGTTTGCTTGGCGTTGCGTTATATGATGATAGGCTCGCGAACGTGTTAAACCTGAGCTGAGAGACGATGCGAGAGAGAGAGAGAGAGAGCAGAAGCTGAGTACAACCGTGCATGTGTTGCTGATCTTTTTGGTTCTGCCACGAGTCGTTCGTTCAGGAGCGGCAGATGCAGTTATTAACGGTGTGTGTGTGTGTGTGTGTGTGTGTGTGTGTGTGTGTGTGTGTGTGTGTGTGTGTGTGTGTGTGAAGGGGTGGGGGGGAGCGTGACTGTGTCTACTGTGCTAAAATATCTTTTAAAAGGCAACAAAACAGGCGTAAAATGGAGTCACCAGAAGTATTGAAACCAGAACAAGACGTCACATCGTATAACGAGATACCCCAAGCCGCAGATACAATTGCAAACCCAGAAAATGCTAATTAGAGAGTAATGAAAAGGACAACAGTCCCCCCTCATCCTGTGTCTTCATCAGCCATCACCGGTCTTGCAGGCAGGGAGTTGAAAACCTAGATCAGCTCGGGACCACATCAGCTCTCTAATGGCCGAAGCCCCCCCTCCGGCCCCTGTTTCTGTGGTGATTAAGACAAAGACGCCATGGTCGCGTGACGCGTGTCCCGGTCGCCCTGTGTCCTCGCCAGCAGCCCATCCGTCAGCTGCACGTCAGCTGCTGACAAGTGCACACACTTGGAGGATCGTCGCAGACCATGAGACTCGTTGAATGTAACAGATTCACCACTGTCATTTCACCACCGTTACGTGAGCTGCTGGCTGACGTCTGTGCTGGTGTCACGACGCCCTGAAAATGCGGGCACTGTTGCTATCGCCACCAGACTCTCCTGTACCTTATCCCATGCACTGCACCCAGGTATGGATGGACGCTGGTCAGGACTCGGACCATCAGTTGCCAAAAGGTCGACTGACGAGACTGTTTTTCTTCCTTAAACGGGAAAATAAAATGAAGCTGCAGACTTAACACTTATCAACTGAACGGGCTATAGTCTTTGGCTGTAATAAGCACAATCTAATGGGATGGTGAGATACCCCCCCCCCCTTCTCAAAAAAAAAGTTTGCCGTAAAACAAACACAGCGGGTGGGTGGGTGTTTGGGGGTTTAACGTCCTTTTCCACCACATAGGGTGATATCAAAGACGGGGCAACGATGAAAAAGCCAGCACAAATATTTGACCCCAGCCGGGATCGAACTCACGACCCGTGCATTAGAAGTCCAACGCTCTACCATTCGACCACCCCGGCTCCCCAAAAAACAAACACAGCCAACGTTCTGCATCTACACAGGCGTCCCCAAACTACGACACCTAAACACGACAGACTAGAGTAGCAAATGCCGGATCATTTTCTCCACTGTCACGTCAAGACGACTGCGGCACCAAAGACACCACTGCGGTGCTTCCCCGAGAAATCGGCCATAATGTCTGGACTAGACGACGCATGCCGGCGTCTCCCCTGGGGCCGGAGCAAGAAATTAAGCTGGAACAATGGCCATCAGCCCACAGCTCTCTCTCTCACTGCATGTCTTCTCTCCGTCTCAGCTATCCCTCCTTTCCCCACTTCTTATAGATCTGTACACAAAAGCTTTTGATGTCATTCTGAAGTTGGTTTTTTTTTTTACTGTCAGTGTTTGGACTGTATAAAAACACTACGTACCGTCGTCGAATAAGTAATCACGTGATTTAGGGATGTTGATTGTGACTCAGTGTTGTGAAGCTCCCCTTTCTGACTTTCATAAGGCTGGCTATTGCCCGTCAATGTTGATTCCCACGCTGACCAACAGACTGATTTTCGAATAAATCTGTGTCAAGACTGCATGTCATTTGCGCAAAGCGACAACCGGTACTTCGCGAACAGCATGAAGACCTGCCAGAAGTTGCTCGCCCCAAACACGTTACGTGCGCAAATTGCAGGTTCCACGTGTCAGTGTGTACCTCGCGGGACAACATCAACTGGCGCGTGGTTACGCCTCGCACACCGGGTGTCATCACGAGTGAATTAAGGTGCGTTACGTGAGAGTTTACCCACGGCAGAGCTGCTCCCCAAGATCCAGACGACGAAGGCCGAGGAAAGTCGCAACATGGCCGGGGAACGTCACACGTCGAGACAAGAGAGGACAAGAGAAGAGACCAATTGCCATTTCTTCGCCTCCAGCCGGACACAGGAGGGCGGCAGTTCCGCTAAATGCTGCCAAGCGGCCTGGGGTCTGCGGGCTGGCATTGACAGTTGGCCCGAGAGGGTGGGGCAGTCGGCGGGCCGGTATTGTGCCGGGGCCGGGCGGCCATTGTGGCGCATTACGCGGGCCGTTGGTGGGTGGCTGCTCCTGGCTACCGGGCCGCGCTGGTCCCATTGTCTTCCCCCTGTGTCGCCCTGTAGTGTCATCGCCTGGGCTCCAACCGGGGGCCCATACAGCCCCTCGCCTCCATCTGCACTCGGACTAATGACACAAGATGGGGCGAATAACTCCAAATAGGATTACCTCCGCCTGTTTTTCTTCCGCCACCACCAACTTCCACCACCCACCCAACCTTCTCGGCTTCCCCCTTTTGCGCCTTCAGGCATGGAACTTAGCGTCAAGCAGGCAGGCAGGCCGCAGACTAAGGGGTGAGCTTTCACTGTTTTACCCCGCCCCGCATTTACGACCAAATTTCTGTTTTTGCTCTTCCTTTTTTTCTCCGTCTCCTCCCCCCTCCGCCCGAGCATTGTGCCGGGCGCAACGGCCCCCAATGTGCTGGCTGTTAATGATGATCGGGTTGAAGTAACTATGTAAATAGCTGCAGGGCTTCAGACAGTCTCACAGAGGGCTCCAGAGCAGAGGGGGAGGGCTTGGTGAGCGTGACACCCGTGTTGACACAAACGAGAAACTAATGGGATAGCAATGAGGAAAACAGCACTAAAGGAAAGTTTGTAGACACTTCAAATTAAACCTCATATTTGCCTGGCCTTGAATCGCCACGACACTAATTCCACTTTATCTGCTCGCTCCGATTTTTTCCTCCCTCCAGCGTTATCGATCAGCGACTTAAACGGTCTCTCTCTCTCTCTCTCTCTCACACACACACACACACACACACACACACACACACACACACACACACACACACACACACACACACACACACACATTCGCCGCACGAAGATATTAATACCGCCTTGATATCTGGCGTGCTGGTAGCGTGCAGGAACGCTCTGACTGTGCTCTTTCATGTTAAAGGGGTATTAAGGACAAGCCGGTACAGACGCGGCAGAAGAACTCAGTTTATTACACAAAACATAAATACTGAGCTATAGTCTACTTTTGTCCGTAATTAGCCAAATCAAATTTCTTCCTGGATGAAACTTTGGTGGAGAGGGAGAGAAAAAAAAAAAAACAGCCGGCAATATCAAATGATAAAAAAGAAGACGAGGAAGAACCGTGTCGCAAGAACAAAGGAAACACAACCTTTTCTTTAAAAAAAAAATCATACAGTCTTGTGCCTCCTAATGGGAGATCAGCACGAGAAATACGGAGTCAAAATTCCATTGAGTGCAGCCGTTTAACAAAGGAGTATTGACGACCGATACCATGCTAGTGTTCTCATACCGCCTGACGCGCCACACTGGCCAGAGAATAATATGGGGAGCCGTGTGACAGATGTCAAATCTAATTTAAAAACGCGGCCAAAACGAGCAGAAAACGAACATAAAAAGACGAGCATCTGCCTCGACGGCACACTGACTTTTGGTGTGTAGGACGCTGCTTGTGGGAGAAAAACTAAACGCTATGTTTGGGTTTTCATTTTGCCTGCCCTACAACTTCTGACCCGTGGTAATTTCGAAGTAACATGTGGTTTTCACATTAGCAATTATAATCGATTCGGCTGTATTCCGAATCAAATATAAACTCTCTCTCTCTCTCTCTCTCTCTCTCTCTGTGTGTGCGTGTGTGTGCGAGCACGTGCGTGTGCGTGCGTGCGAGACGAACAGAAGAACTGAATTCCATTTACACCGGCGCAGTATGTATACATATATATCACGTATTATACAAAAAGTGTACATCACGAATTATCCCTACTGGGGATTACATTATTTTGTAACTAGGTTGTATAAATAATTTGCCCGCTCCACTTATACAACAGCAACAAGTCGTTCAAACTGTGTAGCATCAGCGGGTTAACATCCATCTCAGAAATGCCAAATCTTTAAACCGAAAGAGACATTAAATTCCTTAAAAAGGACAGAACGGGCCCTGCGCAACCACCCACTTACATGTCGGAACACTTTCAAGACAGGAGGAAATTGGAAGAGTTGTGAAGAATAACATGCGAACAAAAAGGCAGAATCGAGACAGTGTAGGGTGGGGGGAAAAACAGAAGAAAGAAAAAAACCTAGAAAAAAAAAAAGTGAAAAGGCAATAAGCGGCGCGAAGCCAGGAAAGAGGATTAGTCCAAGCATCGAGCTCCACGCGAGGCTTTTTTTTTTTTTTCTCCCTTTTTCTTCTTCTTCTCCTTCTCTCCCCTAGCAGCTAAAAACGGACCGATTCAATCTTTGGATGAGATCGCCAGGAGTCGGTGGCACGAATGCGAATGGTGAGGCAGGGGACTGGGTACGCCACTGTTGTGGTGCCGAGGTCCAAGCCCCGGAGTCTGAGCCTTGGCAAAGCACCGCGAGAACCACTCTCATCTCGCGAGAGCTTCTTCCAGGGAGAGCGCGAGAGAGAGAGAGAGAGAGAGAGGGATCGACCTGGACGGCCAAGTGTCCCTCGGAGTGTAAAATGTATGCTAAACAGTGCAGCTCGTCTGCCTGTGTCGGCAATTGTGCGGCAGGCAGCACCCCACTGGCCACCTAATGGCGGGACCGAGCCAGGCAGTCCCACAGTTCTGGGCGCGAGCTGCCTGCATCTTTGCTCCGCTGCCTTCTCCCAAGTGAGGTGTCTGTGCTGTGGAGGGACACGTTCCTCAAATGCCCTGGGTATCGGCCACGCTGTTGCGTTCAGGAACGAGGGGAAGGACGTTGCTGCACAGAAAACCGTTCACAGCTGACTCGAGAAAACTTTGTTTGGTTGAGAAACCTGAGCCAGGAGTAAAATCGGTCACACGCTTTTTCCTGTACATGTTCATTGACCGAGAGCTCAATGCTGTCTTTTAAAGGAACAGTGCAAAGCCCTGCAGCCTTACCTGTCTAGGATATAAGCCAGTGTGTTCATGTCATAAGCCTCAGAGGCATCATTTGGGTTCTTCAGGACAGGAAAGCATTTGCGGAACCGAAGGAAACTCAGTTCCCGAATGCTCTGAAGACTCCCAAGATCCCTCCTAAGAGCTATAACGGCCTAGTTGAGAACTTCTGGACCTCAAGGTACTAGCAGCGGTCATCTGACATTACGTCACTTCCGGTACACACAACAACGACAGCAGTGCAAGCCGTCTTTCTCGTCTGGACGCTCATTGGCCACGACGCGAATGTTTCATCCTTCATCTGACCTTGTCCATTATAACTACAGATTCTTCATAGGCTTCACTCGCCTTCACAAGACTATTTTACAGGAAAACATTTTACGAAGACTAGCCCCTGTTTAGCAGCAGTTTCGACACGATAGGACTGGGAAGGGGGTGGGGGTGGGGGGCCAGTCAGAGCGAGGAAGGACATTAAAGCGAGCTGGCTGATCACGAGTCGCCGGCTCGATGTTTTCAGGGGAACTCATTCTACGCGGGGTCGACGGGGGTGAGAGGGGGGAGGGAGGAGGAGGAGGTGCACCGAGGTGGTAGTGGGGGCTGGGGACACGGGGGCATTGGCAATGGGTTTTAGCAGTTCCAGGACGGAGAAGGCGATTAGATTCACAGCGTGTCTCCCATAAAAAAAAAGAAAAAAAAATCCACCCTCTCCCCTCTTCCTTCCAGAGACCTCATCGTCCGTTTTCTGGATTTTCTCAGAATCAACACGAAACCTAGAGAAAAACAGCGGGTTTCACGGCTCCACTGAGAAAACAGATAACAACGGAACCAATAACACAAACCTCTTTTTCCAGTACGGGCAGTTTAATAGTCCAAAGGCAAAATCTGCTTCAACATGGTTTCTTTTACAACGCTAGTAGACTGATGATACTATTGTCCAAAAAACTATTCTTAGCGATTCAAAGTCTCCTTTTGTCTTCCTCCTAGCTGAAAACCTGCGAGAGCTTCTGCACTCTATTACACATCAGTCCAGTTGGGTGTAAATAACGAAATACTCTGGCCCTGGACAATAACGGCCGGCTATCGTGTCCATTCCTACCAGGGGGTCGGTTCCGTGACTACATCATCTGGCCGTAAAATCGACGCCACTGGGAGTTATGGCCCCTGCAGGAAGACGACATTGATCGGATTGCGGTGTCCACCAGCGGTCACACAAGGAATGGCGGACGAGACTAGCCGCTTGGGAGACAAGCTGCGAAACAACCACTCTCACATTTTGCGTTGTGCTGACTGAAAGAGTCCGGGTACTTGATTTCGACAGTTGGCTTGTCCTTGTGGCGATTATTAAAATTTATCTACAGAAATGTTCGGTAGAGAGTAAAACTGGTCTGTCAAAAACATCTGGCAAAAATAAATAGCTGGTCCAAACATAAGTAAGTGAGTGAGTGAGTGAGTGAGTGAGTGAGTGAGTTTTTAGGGCTTTAAGCTGCGCAAGCACCAAAGACTAATGCGCGTCTAAGTGTGCCTGCTCTACGTGGGAAAAAAATGTAACGTTGGACAAACGATGCAAACTGGTCTACGGGGCAGTATAAACCCAGGACATGCAGGAGACGCTGCATCTTCATGCTATCCAAACACGGAAACAGTTGGTCAACGGTGGAATGGTTATATGTATATTTTTAAAGTTACTCAGAACTGGAATCGGTCGGAGGACGAGACCTTTGATTGTACACGACCTTGGTCGATGGAATTAAATTCCACCGAGGCCATTACAGGGCAACTTTCCTCTATATAAAATGCGTGCGCACGCCCAAAACACACCGTCAACCAAATTTCAAACACGAGGCACAAAACGAACAGCAGACGACCTGAAGTGACAGTCAGAGAAGCACCAACACAGTGGGCCATGTTCTGCAGTTGGAAAGATCAACATTGAGCGTACACGTCAGTTCGTATCAGGCCAACTGCCGTTAACTGTCATAACACGCCCCGGTGACTATGCATAGAGAGTCACTGAGAACACTTCTGCTGTTGTGCAAACCTACACTGAGAACACCCCTACAGTTTGTCCAGGCCCACACTTAGTTCACCGGGACAAGTTTCCTCGGGCAGCGAGTACAGTCATTTGCTGACGCATCCCCACGAACCACAAAACTCATGCCCCTACTAACGATGCAAATATGGTACGCGTATAGATAAATTCCCTCGCACCAATACAAGTCTTTTAAAAGCTCCCCCTGATCAATTAAACACTTGGACTCACGGCCCATACCTAAGCCGTTTTGCTGTCGAGGAAAAAAAAAGGAAGTACACGGATAATGGGGCCACGTTCCGTCTCTTTCTCACCCTGGTCACAATCGCGACACTTTAGTGGTTGGGTCGTCAGTGTGATACGTTTTCAATCCACTTTCATACGTCTATGCTCCCGGCCGCGGAATGAAGGCTCAATATTGGAACTACATAAACAACCGTTTTCGCTTTTGCCACGCGGTGGGCCCGGGGTGCTAATGTGACAGATTTATTCTTGTCCACAAATATATTGTGACACCAATATTCAACATCGCAGCCTATGTCAAGGTGTTTTACAATGCGTCGCGAGAGTTGAAAAGCGACGGAGCCGCCAGTGAAGGAGTGAAAGCGCTTTAAGCTTTTCACTCAGCCTCGGCAATACGCCTTCTAAAGGCTCCCCTTGCTCCTCCCCAACGCCAGGGGAAAAAAAGTTGCATTCATCGACAGATTCGCCGATCCCGGCAGAGGGGGTCACAAAAAGCCATTGTGCCTGCACAAAGGCAGGACAGGTGCGATCATAACAAAACGCACACACCGTCGCCGAGGCTTAGCACGAGAAGAGTTTGCTCTGGGCAGGTAGAGCAAACTGGCTGATGGCTTTTCGGGTACCTCTGATCCACCCGCTTGCTTTCCACTCAGGCTTCCTGGGCTGGCCTTTTCCTTTTGCCGCGCGTTTACCCTCCATTCATCGGGGGGCAAAACGGGGAGTAGCAATGCGGGTAGCGAGCAACAAGGGACGAAAAGGCTCAAAGTGGGGGGAAGTCAGAAGTGTTGAAGAGCCAGCAATGACGGAAAGGCAAAAGCCAAACCACGTCCCAATAGAAAGCCAAAGGGGTGTTTGCAGGATTAATTCTTGGCTCAGGCTAAATTGTGTTTGCCTGTTTTTGTAACTTTTCCGGGGAAAGTTTGTCGAACAGCGAAGGGTTTGTGTGCCGGACGTCGGCCTCTCACGCGCCTCTAACAAAGGCACGGGTTGTCTCTGCTTCAGAGTAACCACGGATGGTGGTTTGTTGTTGGTGTCCCCCTCCTTCCCTCAACTATTTGTTTAAATCTGGCGCTTTATTTGATACAATTCTGGAAGAAACGGCTCCGGAGAACAATAAGAATACTTTACTTGTTATCTGAATAACCACAGTTACGTATCACTTCAATTGCTGGCATGGCATAAATATAAACCTCAGTTCCCTGTATTGTAAACTAATTAAATTTGTATCGGCGATGCCACATTTGTAATTGGTTTACATTAAGATAGTATTCTAGATGGCCTTTTTAACAAAAAAAAATGTTAATCTCGACACACAATGCTCTGGTTGTATAAAGGAAGAATTTGTTTTCAAAACAGATTAGAATCTAGACACAATAAATTTTGGCTTTACCAGCAAAGAATCTGTTTGCTGGGTAATTTCGCTTGAAACAGGAGACCAGAGAGCGTGGGAGGGGGGGGGGGCAGAAAAACAGAGAGAGAGAGAGAGAGAGAGAGCGATTTTTTAAAATGGAAAATTGCTAAATCATGCCACAAAATCCCCTTTTCCCGTCCTTCCACTTTCCCCCTCTTCAGGCCGGCCATGCGCCGGCTTACCTGTCCGGCTGTAAAACAAAGGCATGAATATGGATCAGATTAGCCGGCTATTGATCCCCCGTCTTACGGTTTTAATAATCACTTTTGAAAATACGGCTGGCCGGCGCTTAGTGTGTGCCGAAACGATCAGGCTGGCGCTGCGGATGCCAGTCCAACACGGGTCTCTACTTCCCACAGGTAACGCTACACTCCCACATCGACCTCGCCAATCTCCCTGCACAGCACGCGCTGGCCATCGCTCCCAGATCCCGTTCTGTCTCTGTAAATGGCGTTTCCTGCCTTTTGCAGGAAGCGTGCGTCTAGGCGCATCATCGTCCTACGTAAAATTCTGAGGGTAATATTTGCTAATATCCTGTGGTAGGTGCTAAGAGGTTTTGTGGCTAATACACGTTTATTTCTCCCACGGCTGGCGGCTCGTGAATATCTGGATTTGGTTCGTGTCCTTGGTCAAAGAGCAACAGAAGCACGCAACGAGAGCAACGGAAGCGAGTGGCTTTGCAGAGCAAAGACAACGAGACCCAATCGCTGAGCAGAGGAAAGTAATAGGATGTGTTGAGAGATGAGGCAACAAATGTGGCAGGCCTGGTTTGGCAGGAAACAAATGAATTCCTGTGTAAGAGGAACTTTATTTTTGGGCCGGATACCGAGCATGTCTTCTGCGCCTGGGGAGCTTACTTTAATGAGGAGATAGAATTTTAAAATAAGCAAACTCCAGACTTTTCCCGTATACCTGACACATCTCCGCAATATATCTCTGCTCCCAGTCTTTTAACAAATGCACGCCTATCGCCAGTCATCTATGCTCTCTGCTTTCACTGTTGAATTCAAACTGACAGCCGTGCTTGTATATCTGACACATCTGGCTTTAAAAAAAAAAAAGAAGAAGACACGTCCACGTACGTTACGTCAGGAGAAGCGAAAGCGAAGGGCAATGCGCTGTGACATGAAGCCAAGTCGCCAGAAAACGCACTCTGGTAAAACAAAAAGCGTTTCAATTTCTAATTTATTCCATTTCAGTAACATTTGGTAGCAGAAATGAAGGGGGTTTAAAAACACGAGCATGAAGATATTGATTTTCCATTAAACTTACAACGCGCTCCGAAGCGACACGTTTTGTGTCTTGCCCAGCGTAAATGAATTGACGTTTCAACTTTTTTCGGTCCGCTTCAGAAACTGCGTGCAGCGCGGGCTCCGACTGAGGCATCCTTTTCAGACAGCTAGTAGCAAACGAGATAATCGAGAAGAAAAAGGAAAATAAAACCGAGCGTGAATGATAGCAACACAAGGGAAGCATTGCCAACATGCACTGCAACAAACCCGGCCTAAAATACTCCGGTTAACATCTCAAGCTGAAACGGACAATGCATTTCCTTTGCGTTTACGTCCAGTTGCCATGCTCTCAGCTTCCTGTGAAAGAGGAAATAAGAAGTGAGAATCATTATGCAACAATAGGAACGTTACCAGAGGACCTCGTTTCCTTCCCCAAGACTACACAACAACCTGGTCGTCTTCTCAACAGAGCTAACGGGACAATTGAAAACCGTACTGAGTGCTGTTCAAATACGTCTTGGCCATTCCTAGCAGAGAATTCGAACGATAAGATTTGTGATCCGCCTTTTCTCCTCGTTGCGGGCGCACCTAAACAACGAGCTGAATTAAAGCAGAAAGGGTAATCAAGAGCTAGCAATGGCCCGACGCTTGCAATGGCCACTCAAGGAAGTCAGCGGGCGCCCACAGGCAGCACAATAACAAACCATTACCACAAGGCAACAGTAACATTCAATCGCTGGTCTTCCTCCTATTCTCCTCCTCCACACTAAAATTAATTTCAATGACTGCTTGGGGAAACGATAAGGCGATGGGGAGGCGAAGGAATTACTCGCCGTGTCTCGGTAAACACTTACGCCCGTTGATGGCAAGTGGCGATCACGACTCACAGTGCCCTCTGGCGGGTCCAGACAACGGCTATCTCCACCATCGAGAGGACGTCTTTGCGCAGGCGCGCCAGGGCGAGATCCAATGGAAACAAGTCTTGTTTGGACAGCAGACCGCGCTTTTGCCAAGCAGTTTTGGGGGTATTTCTGGAGAATATGGCCTGGGAGAGATAATGGTACAGGGCAGTGATATAAAGACAGAACACAAATTTTCCGTCTTTCTTTGTTGCTTCTTTGTGTGTTGTTTACTCAGCCTGAAATACAGACCCACAATACAGCTCCAGCACACATTTTTCTCTGTCTGCTGCTTCCAAAAATCACGAGGACACTAATCTTTCTTTGGCTTGTTCTGTTTGTTGTAGTTTGATGACGAAATACAGCCTGGTTTGTGTGTTTCTTTATTATTTCGTGTGTTTTAACCCGGCTTCGTTGGTTTCGTGACAACTGGAGAATGGCGCCCCCATGTAATTTCCCGCTGGAGGGTGGATGACTCCGAAAGATAACAGTGTCGATGAGGGGGTTAAAGAAATGAGGACGGCTATGATGGATGAGGACACGGGTGACTGTTTGAATGAGTTGACGAAACTAATCAAGTTTCCCGATTTTTGGTATGATACCAGCAATGACCAACACTGACAGCACTACAGCTGCTAGGGGGGGGGGGGGGGGGGGGCAATTCTTAGTCTTGGCACGACCATGGTTGTTAGTGTGCAACCACGAAATATCAAACAGTATTATGTACATGTAAGGACAGATTTTCAATATCTGTTTCAGTGTATGCCACTAATCTGAACAGATCCATTTCACAAGCCTTGCAGCCCAGGGGGAACCGGGACAGCCGGGAGCGTTGAACTTTCAATGCTCAGGTTGTGAGTTCGAATCCCGGCTGGGACCAAATATTTGTGCTGGCCCTTTTTCCTTTGATATCATCCATACGTGGTGGAAAAGGACGCTAAACTCCCCCCGGGGCCCCCTCCACTCCCTTGCAGCCCAGTGAATTACCAGTTTTCACTGTCACCATCTCTCTCTAAACGCATACCGAAAAACATGTCTTGCACCAAAGCCGTTCAGAAGGCAGCAGACATTCGCGAAAGAACGCAACCAGTCATCCGGCAGTTCCAAGCTACTCCTCACAAAAAAGACAATCCTAGCCTCGCAAAAATACCCCTTCTCCGTTCGCTGATCACCAGCAGTTCCATTTTTTAGCGAGCATTAGCGATGCAAGTGGCTGACTCCCGCGGATACTTTCTCTTTTCCGCTGCCGTGCGCTTGGCTAGGTCCCTCATGCATAAAGTATGGAGACAAGACGGCAGGCAAAGGGTCTGGCAGCAAACAAAAGATTGTCTCTTCCACTAGCATAGCTCGACATCAGCGTCCTTCCATGACGCTCAGCTGTTTCTGAGACGGTGCAGGAAGTGCCAATTTCAAGTATAGGCTGTCGACGATGTGATTTATTCCACGGTACGCTGTACGTGCACTTAGATCTACAGACAGCAGAAGCTAGATCTAAACGGCATCATCTTTAAACGCTCTTGAACTTGAAAACAGAAATTGTCATGCAATGCCTGATGCGCAGCAGCAATAATATTATCTTTGAAGAGCCCATGAGGCACTGACTGCAAAACGCCATCAATGAATGGAATGCATGCCTCTAGAGACAAATGGCAAGAGCTGTACACCCCTTTCTCATGGCGCGGTCTTAGGACAAAAACCTTCCAACTACAGCCACGCCGCCTAAAAAGAAATTTAGTGTGACCCAGGGAACCGGATAATGCCAGATACGCCATCGCGGACGACGAATACCTAAGGGACGCAACGCCTTATCGACTGAAGCCGACTAGCGGCGGGGGCTGGAAGCGTAGTTTTCCGTTATCCAGACGCGCCAAGGAGGCCGTCAGGCAACCCGACCAACTCCCACAAGACGTGGATGTGGCGAGCCCGAGAAAGCGATAGTCACACGTACGGACTCCGGTTCCGCTGCTAAGTATGCATTCGGGGAACCGAGGCGCGGCCCGGCCCGAGTGCACGCGCGAGTCCGTCTCCGGTCATAATTTGATTATTTGTCGATAAAGCCTTCCAATAGCTTCTCTGTCTTTGCCCCAGCTCTAAACGAGCGGCATCCTTGGGAGGAAGATGACTCGGAGTTGAGGGAAGGGACAATGGCATCTCGGCAAGACCCGCGTCGGGGAGACTGCCTAACGATCAATCGGCGTGGATTAGCGCGACTCGCTGGCACAGGAAGACGCCAGCTCATTTCGCCACCCACTCTGCCCATGACGACGCTGCCAGTTAGTTATAAACGACCATTAGAACCCCCTTTTTTGAAGTAGTTCAGGAGGAGGGAAAGGAGCGTGCAGCTACAGGGATAAAACGGGGGATTCCTGAAAAAAAAAAAGCACAAATGGAAGAAAAGAGATTCTCACAGCAGAACTGGGAAGCGCTAAAGAGTTGTTACGACAGGCGTATCGAGAGTAACATAGGTGATCATTTAACAACCCTTTATGGTACTTGGGAGGTGGTTAAAATGTGTGCAGTATAGACAAAGGACTCTAGATAACCCGGGGACGTGTCGGCACCCGAGTTTTGGAAGCAGGGTTGTTGCTTATAAAATAAGACACCATAGCTTGTTGGTATTATAGAGGTTTTTATTCTTCAATGACAAGACGTTAACAACTTCCTTCAAAGAAGCAAAGAAGACGAAAGAAGAAAAAGGCTGAAAGGATGAAGCACCTAAAACACGCAAAAGTGTTAGTGCTGGTCTCCTCCTTCCTTCTTCACACCAAGCAACCACGATCCATTCATTTCCCGAAAAGAGGTCCCAGAAACACCCTCCTGAGTGTGCCACTGTGTTAATCAATACAAGGAAAGCTCAAACCAGACAACGATCACAGCACAGGCATCAACTTTGTACTGTCCTCAATACTCTCAGTAGAAACAAGCACCGGATCTGCTGTCATTAGCGAAAAAAGCCCGAGCGCGATGGGTTTGAGAAGCACTTGGACCCCTTTAGCATCTGACGGGAGAGCTAGGGCGTGCGTGCTGGGAGAATTAGGAGCGATATAGGAATTGCCCTTGGGACGTACTTTTGGCTAACAGACAAACAAGGCGGACGGTGCTGCTGGTCGACTCAGAAGAGCGGTTATGACATGATAGCGTTGTTGTACTGGCAATTGCTGTAGGCCAAGAGAGAAAGAGAGAAGAGCTGGACGATAGGACTGTCCTTCTCCTCCAGGCGTCGCCATTGTCAGACACTGTGCTTCCCTCGCTGCACGCAATGACACTCCAACCAGCGACAAATGTGAGACCTAGAGGCCGATGACAGGACCTGTCATGGAATATGGCTGACATGGGTTTTCTGACCTCGTATTGCGAAAATGCAAACAGGCTCTTACAAAAGATCATGTTTACAAAGCCGGGTATCTGTGAAAACAGGTGGCAAGAAATGTCAACAGTCAAACGCGTTCGACAGATCAATGCGGGCCCTGTGGGGAAACTCACAATCCTCATTTTTCGTGGGGTTGTTGCGACAATAAATGGGTTTTCCACAACTGGGTCGCGTCGATGCTGCATGCGTGCAGTCACGACGTCTACGTCCTACTTAGATGCTGGGGATGCCAATATATATTTCTTTGTGTAGGAGTTAATCCATCCTTCAGGCTAAACATACACTACCGGTGTTCGTGGGTGCTCTGCATGCAAATATTCCTCGCTGTTTGCACCAAAGAGGTGTACTAATGATGACTTGGTCACTGCGTGCTATGGCAACGCCCTCATCCCGGGGGCAGCAGCCAGAATTGCCCTCACAATGGTAATAGGACTATAAGATATACAAAATACAAAACATATTTGATCTACCGTGAGAGAGACGTGCTTATTGTCAATTGTCAGTTCAATACTACGACAATACTCTTTACAAAGTACGTGGTTTGAGTACCGGTTGGGGCCCTTTCCTCGTTGCCCCGTCTTTGATATCACCCTTACGTGGTGGAAAAGGACGTTAAACTCCCAAATACCCACCCACTTACCCACTCACAAAGTAAGTGTCCTGCCTTCCCCCACTCACAGGAAACAGGAAACGTCAAAGGTCAAAAGACTCTTGCAACATCCAGAGACAAATTTTCGTCACGACCCTGCGCCAAATATGTCAAGAAATGGGTCACATATCTGAACCTCAAGATATACGATATCTGACTGCACATCATCGAAAGCTCCCCGCCATCGTTCCCTCGAGGAGGGTCTATGACGACAAAGATCCTTCCGCCCAAGCGCAATAACTCCCTTGACTTACATTCTTAAGAGGAAAGCACTCACGTTCAGCTGATGTAGGTTCAGCGCCGTGACGTTATTTCGGGTGAAGGATCAAGACGGGTACCGCCAGAAAAAAAGACAATGAAAGGGAGAGGGGGGTGGGGGTGGTGGGGATTTTCAGATTATAGTTCACTTGTGCAAGGGTAACCGATACTTGACGGTCCAATAAACTTATACGGCCTTTCCATGGTCATCAATAGCAGCGGAGAAGGAATAGAGTTACCAGCAGCGCCGTGCACATAAAGGGCGCACCGACATCACGAGACTCTACCACTAGCTCGTAACATTTCAGACTCATTTCCAGAAGAGGGTACCAGCGCAGTGTGCAAAGCGGCGCGGTAATCTTATATCTTAAACCTGACTCCCATGCGTCTCTGTGTTTACGTCCATGAATATAATCCTTACAGGTTCTGAGCCGACGTATTGCAAACGCTCTCATTTCGTCGACGTGTGACTTACAATTCTACCACAGCACAGGACATCTCAATGCCTTCATGTATAACTGGGTGGGTGGGTGTTTGGGGGTTTAATGTCCTTTTCCACCACATACGGGTGATATCAAAGACGGGGCAACAATGAAAAAGCCAGCTCAAATATTTGGCCCCAGCAGGGATACGAACTCACGACCCGAGCATTAGAAGTCCACCATTCGGCCATCCCGGCTCCCCTCATGTATAATTAACTCATTTGCGGTTTCAGCAGCAGCCCCATCGGATATCCCTTACAAATTTCCATGAATTTTCGTTTATTAAAAGTACCTCGCACTTCCATCGCAACCGGCCGCCCTAGCTGCGACTAACCCTTGCAGAGGGTCCTAACAGAACGCCTCCGTTCTGCAGCTCGGCACACCCTGCCATAAGGTCTCCACATGCGAGCAGTTGGCGAAGCCTTTACGACCTATAACCGCTCGAGAGTGTTCTGTCGACCATCGCTCCATGTTTACCAACCCAAAACTGCAACTGTCAAGCACCCCGGTTTATAGCGGTGCGGTGCGGTTACAGCCCACTATCACCAATTGTAAAAACAGTCGCACTACTAAAGGCTTGCCTTGCCCGAAGGAGGAAAGGTGGAAGGTGCAGCGCTTGTGAAATAAGTGCATAAGTTCGGAGTTGGTTCACCTGTACTGGCGATTCGAGCGCATCCTGTGCGACTTGCAACTTTCCACTGTGCGTCTACCATAAGGCATATAGACTCGGTCCCCACCTCAAACACTGCAGTCAAAACATAATCATTTGTTCTCAGCCCAGCAACAGTAATGAGGGATTGACAAAACTCTGTGTGTGTGTGTGTGTGTGTGTGTGTGTGTGTGTGTGTGTGTGTGTGTGTGTAGCAATTGCTGTCATTTATTGTTCTCACTGGCTATATTTTCATGCCATTTTATTTCTTTTTATCTTTCTTAACTTTGTAAACGCTTAAAGCTTGCCCAGGATTTGTTATGTTTGAAATCGTCCTCGCACGTCCTCGCACCATTTGGACGGACCGCTATATAAATATCAATTATTACTATTATCATCAACTAACCATCGAGGCTACCACTCCTGAGTCATCTACGACAGGAAATAGAACAATTAGGTATCGCGGCACAATCGGAACAATTGGTACCATAAATGTATTTGTGACAAGCACACACTTTTTCACATTCTTTCTATTTCATTGGCGGTGTCTACCCGTATACAGAAGTGACAGATGTCGAAATCGACATCAACGGTTACTAATCTGCTGGCTCAGTTTAATCGGAACAATTTACTTGGTACCAAAAATGTATTTGTGACAAGCACACACTTTTTCGCATTCTTTCTATTTCATTGGCGGTGTCTACCCGTATACAGAAGTGACAGATGTCGAAATCGACATCAACGTTTACCAATCTGCTGGCTCAGTTTTTATTCATGATCTCACATGACGACCACGTCAAGCATTTCACATTTGTAAGCGTCATGTTGCAGTCAAAATGTCATGCGTAACCGCTGCTCCACAAACGTGTAGGTGTGCGTGGCGTGTGCGTGTGCGTGTGCGTGAATTACATACACAGCAAAACAAAACTGCTGGACACATTAACGTATTAGTATCATCACATACACAGATCGGGATCAGCCCGGCGCTGTTGAAAGTGACGGCGAGGGAAGCGCTCCATCAGCCCAAGGGCATATCGACTGTGACATGACGTGTGACCTATCTTTTTTCCTTGACAGCCTGGTCCGTGTCTGCTCGTGCGGCATGTCCCAAACCAGACATATACTTGTACGTGGTGTCAAAAAGCCCTGTTTTTGTTGTTGTTGTTGTTGTTGTTTTTTGTGGTTTGTTTGTTGTTGTTGTTGTTGTTGTTGTTGTTTGGGGGGGGGGGTGTTTGTTTGTGTTTGTTTGTTTGTTTTTGTTTTGTTTTCTTTGTTTTTGTTGTTGTTTTGGGTTTTGTGTGTGTGTGTGTGTGTGTGTGTGTGTGTGTGTGTGTGTGTGTGTGTGTGTGTGTGTGTTTGGGGGGGGTGGGGGGGGCTAACTCGCAAACAGCTGATGGCCTGAGTGTTGTTAGAACAAACTGTCAGCCTCTTCACTGTGGTTAGGCAACAGGATGAACAGCTCATCCGACCAGATAACAGATAAGTGTTATCAGTTCCACGGGCAATGATAACTATTGCTTCTGAAAGTCTGTGTCACAGTACGTCTGTAGACATTAAAGTTCAGGCTGTGGGGGTGGGAGGTGGGGGTCCTTTCTGATACTCAGCTGTTCCTTGTTTTGTTTTTTTCCAAAGAAAAAAAAAACTGGAAAAACAACTTTGAAGCTTTTGTTTATGTAAAAAACAGAGCAGACAACTCTGGTTCCATCTGGTGCTATTGACTAATTACCTCCACCTGCAGCGAGCAAACAAGCATGTTGAAAAAGCAATCGGACACCATTTCAACCGCGTGTTCAGAAGTGGTTCATAATGTGAAAACAAAAAAAATGAAGAGGAAGTCCGTTTATGTTGATGTAATGTGTTGGGGTTGTTTGTGACCGGCAGCTGAACACACATTTTTTTAAGCGGCTCCCTTTGTTTAGAGCGACATAATATCGACGTTAAAGCCTGCTCTTAACTGGGCACAGCGCGCGAAACACACATGTGCACATCACAGTCGTTGCGCTCGATGTGTCTACTAACTACAAAACTGAACACAGCTGTGCTCGGTGACAAAACGATTGAAGATGCACTGCCCGCTATGTTTGCGCGCCGAGTGACGTAGTACAGCCAATCAGAATCTGTTGTGGAAACCACAGTCACAGTTGTGGCTATTTGAAATCCGGGTTGCTGTGATGACGCCACAGCGGCGGAAACCCCCAGCATCACAACTGTGGACAGCACTGTGGCGCTCCGCAGTGTCCAGTTACGAGCCGGCTTTCACGCACACAGTAATAATCTCACACACACACACACACACACACACACACACACACACACACACACACACACACACACACACACACTTTTTATAGGTAAAAAGAACAACAAACAAACAACAAACAACAAAAAACCAAGAGAGAGAGAGAGAGAGAGGAAAGAAACTACTGTTGTGTGCTTGAAATCAGAGACACGCGTCTCCGTTGAAACAAAAAAAACAACAAATCATTCACAACCGAAACAACCGGTGCCATCACTAACAAATACTAACAGTGATCGCAACGATCACGTTGGTGACGACAGTCGCATTTCATCTGCATACGCTCGTGGTTTTCTCCTCGCCAGAAGTAGTGTGATCACGACAATTTGATAATACAGCTTCACAGTCATCCTGGGGCAAATTCGCCCCCCCCCCCCCCCCGTCCCTTTCAGCAGCAGACAGTCTGCATGAAGGGTTTTGGTGTATCTGGACAATGTCCACACCATAATAGGGTTAAACTACACCCCCCCCCCCATCTGGACAGCGCCGAGTCCTGTCCAGCCCCGGACCTGATGACGTTTTAACGACCCGCAAACACACTCGCCAACCAATCGATACCGACGTAGGTCGCCAGAGTGATCGGCCCTGTCACGCGCCCTTGCAAAAATTGGCACGGACATCGTGCCGGACCGAGTTTCTGTCACTTCCTGCAGACGACGCACTGGTGTGGCGGGAATCTGGGATTTCTTTCTTTCTTTCCTTATTAATTTATTTATTTATTATTTATTTATTTGTTTAAAATATGTGTTTGCGAGCGAGCGCACGCGGGTGCGGTGGGTGTTTGGGAGTTTCACGTTCTTTTCCACCACGTACGGGTGATATCAAAGAAAAGACAACGAGCAAAAAAACAAACAAACAAACAAAAAAAGGCCAGTACAAATATCTGGCCCCAGCCGGGATTCGAACTCACGACCCGAGCACTGAAAGGCCAACGCCGTACCATTCGGCTATCCCGGCTCCCCGAGAGAGAGAGAGAGAGAGAGAGAGAGAGAGAGAGAGATCCATTCATTCCTATTGAAACATTCCTTGTTCCTTCACTTCGGCGCAACAGGGACTTCCCGTTATGCAAATGTCAACAAGAAGTCAGCGGCGTTCCTGATACCCGGTACGGTTTTCAAGAGTCTACTGTTTAGTCGCTGGAGGGCAAAACAACAGTGGAAAGTCCCGCATCAAGAGGCCACAAGAGCCACTCGCCCCTTAGTGACTGACCCCGATGATTACAGGTGGAAATGAACTTCTAACCAAAATGTTGTGCTACGCGGTCACCTCTTGACATCCCCCCTCTCTTGGTGCCCACTCACTCTCATCAGCCTTCTCGTTCAACTCCCTCGTCTCTGGACCATTCAGTCAGCGTTGTCCCTGGGCCCTTGGTCAAATAGATAATGAACTTTCGATCTTATCGCCGCCTCTTTCCGCATTCAAGGTACTCATCGCTTTGTCGCGGGTAGCGACGCCGGGCTAACGAGCTCCCTGCTGTGCCCCAATGTTATCTCACGGTTAAATCGAGCCCCCCGGGAGACTAACCTCAGCTCGCCGCTGAGGAGGGGCACGGGGGAGTGGCTGAAAGTGCCACCCGCTACCCGTTACATCGGAAGGCGGCACTAATGTTCCATGAGGGAATAGTTTAATTACGGGTGGCGGTTCCACCCGACCCCTCCCCTGTACCATTTCAAGGTGCCCTCCGGGACCACGAGTCCGCAGAGACAGGATGCCAGTGAGGGGAACACAGAGAGGGGGGGGGGGGGGGGCGACTGAGAAGAAAGTCCCAGATCTAAAATCGCACCTGAGCACAACACAAATTATCGAAAGCTGAACTAAGGCCGGGAATGCGCGGGTGCCTGTGCAAAGATTAGAGGCTGAAGTTCATACGAAATGAAAAGATCACCCGCTCTCCGAAACCCCCATCTGATGCTACCTCCCCTCCCCCCCCCCCCTACCTCCCCTGCTCTTTTCAGAATGTGCCAAACCAGTCATGGTTCTGACTTCGAACTGAGCTGCACGCGGGGCGTCGCTTGCTTGAATGGCCCGACGACGTCGCTTTGCCTTTTGGCTGCTCTCCCCCTGCCGAGCCGTGATGAAAACGAGGCGACATATCAGGGGGTGGTGGAAATTGGTCGGTACACGCCAAAACCGACAGTGATTATGCCCAGGTAAAACGATCCCTAATGACACAGTGCACGGACGGCGCGCTCGTGTGGCTTGACATTCATGAGCTAGTCTGTGATATTTGCACAACAAAAATAATTGCTGGGCCGGGTCCTATATTATTTTTATCCCGGTCATCGCTGGTTTGGAGCCTACAGCGAAAACAGATTTTTTTCCCTGCTAGCTGAAAATTTGCGCTGGATGTTTAAGATAATGAAGCAACAGATGCGGTACCACAGACACCCCTCTCATCCCCCCCTCCCCCACCGACACCCCCCCCCCTCATCCACCCCACCAACACCCCTCCCCCATCCCCCCCCCCTACTCCCACTGGGCACAGTCTTGGGTACAGCTTTTTCCAACAAACGGAAAAGGAATTCAAATTAGCTAGAGATAACTTAGAAGTCATATCAATCCTCAGACAATACAGTTCCCCACATAAAACTCTCTCTCTCTCTCTCTCTCTCTCTCTCTCTCTCTCCTGTGTTTATTCGTCCTTCAGTTCAGCCAGTTTCGCTTGCAATGCGCGCAGTAGCCCGAGGAGGACACGACCAGTGAAAAGAAGCCGACTGCGAAAAAAGTGCTCAATGGGGTTTTTATCTCGGCGTAATCTGAGCCGCACTTTGGGAATCCTACACCCATAAAACGAGGCCACGAAGTTCATACTTAGTGACGTGTGAATTCAAAATTGCCCCGCGTTTCAAATTTGCGGAAGGGCGCTCACCGCGCGATGGTTCGTGGCGATAGTCCGTTGCCTTCTCGCTGGGTTCAGGTGAGTCGAGCATCTCGCGGCCCGTGACTGATAACGGCTTCCAACAGCTGGCTGGCTACACAGTCACAGTGTGGTATAGCTAGCACCATGGTCTTTGTGTCTGTGTCGGCATGCCCCCAGTTTTTTGTTTGTTTTTTTTTGTACGAGACTGAGACTTGTACGCCTGTTTGTATGATCACACACCACACACACACACACACACACACACACACACACACACACACACACACACACGCACGCACGCACGCACGCACCCCTATACCAAACAGTTCATCACGCAGATTTTTAAAAAATCATTTTCGATAGTCATACATCACTAAGCCATTAAGACACGCAGAATCCAGTGCCAGTTTCAAACGCTGTCTTCAAACCCATCTATTTAAACTGATAGTATATCTGCTGGTTTTTTTTTTTTTTTTTTCTTCCATGTCACTTGCAGTTTAGTACATCCCCTCCTTGGTGCCTAAGCGTGTGTGCGTGTGTGTATGTAAGCTGGTTTCTATGAGTGTTCTCCATTTGTTTCTTGGTGTGTAACATTCGTTCGTTTGTGGTTGCTTCATACTGCCTGTGTGTCGTCGACGATTTTTGTCATTATGTACGGTACTTAGAGCCTGCTGTGTACACGTACAAACGCTTTATAAGTCGCCTAGATTATTATTATTATTATTATTATTATTATTATATTGTTCTGGGGACAAATGCTGAAGATCCGACCACACAAACTGTCCAACCTTTAAACCTGTCCAAATTAAGTCCACCATATCCTGTTCCATCCGGTTTTTTTCCAACTCTGTCTTCTCGCAAGCTCTTCTTCCTATCTTATTTTGCCCCCCCCCCCCCCCCCCCCCACCACACCCCCAGCGGTGCTCCTACATTTTGATTCCTTCGACACGCAGTGAGCGTTCTTCTCGACAGCTCAAAAGCTCCGTGATTTTGAAATGGGCAAGGTTAGAGGGGTTTAAACTCTCTCACCCGACCCTTACCCCAACAAGAAACCTCGTCAGGAGCATTAACACCATACCATCTCGCCCCCATTCCACTGCGCGAGCAAGAGCAGAGAAAAGACGCTGGAAGCACACCATAGAATCGGGACCTGAAAAGCGAGCCATTAGAACGACCATTAGAAAGGCCGTGGCAGAAAGAAAGGCGCATTGTCCGTGGCTATGATAATCATTAAACAGATAACCCGGCCGCTGCATTGTTCTGCTAGTGCCTGATAAGAAACTCGCCAACTCTCCGGGTTGGAGGGACCTTCACAAAGTCCACAAAAGAGAGCGAGAGCAAACCTGCCTCCTTGTAGCTCTCCTTTTATGGAGGCGTATAAATCTTGAAAACCTCAAAAACCTCTTTTCCTCGCCTGCTATGCTGTTTCTTTCTCTTTTCCTCTCCTCTGGTTGGGATTTTTTTTTTTTTTTTTGGTTTTGTTTCATTTTTTTCCCAGACTCCGTGAATGAAAAGATGAACACTGAAGAAGGCGAACGCTAGTTGCTGAAGCATGGGGGTCTGAAACCGTGGCAGCTCTTGAAGAGTGATGAAAGGGGAGAGAATCATAGACTAATGACTGGACAGGAGAACTGAAATTAACAAGAAAGAAAAGAAAGAGAGGGAAAAACCCTCTACAAAAGGAAATTGAAAACATGGAAGAAAAAAACAAAAAAACTTCAAGAACCACTGCAATCGTAAAACTGGATACAGGCCGAAGTCCCGAGGAAAATCACAAAGAAAACCACGGAGGAAGTTAATCAAAACAACCAAAGAAGAAGAAGAAAAAAGTGTTTTCATTTAAAAAAAAAAAGAAAACCCACTTCGTTGATTTATTTGAAGTGGTACTGAAAGGAGATCGGAGAAAAACTCCAAACACAAACCAAGTCGAGCGCAAAAACGGCAATCAGCCCCAGGGCAAAATAGTGACGCTAAGCGGAAAAAGAACATAAACACATTAAACCCGCTAGGTTGTATCGCAAGCAAGTGATATACCTGTCCTTGGCACGGCAACTGTCTAAATGTCCACATCTTGCCTCAAAGCCCCCTGAAAAGTAAAGCCCGATTTAGCGCGGTTACAGTCAGTAACCGGATGCCTGGCGCGATTTTCTTTGCGTTGTCACCTCCAGAGAGGGGAAGACCTTAGGCCACTGCCACAAAACGTAAACAAACCGAGGGACAGTCATTTATCGGAGTTCGAACGGGGCACACGACTTGCGTGCGGGTGCGAGCTCGGTTCGAAATGTGTTAAAGTTAGGTAAGAGAATTATACGGTCGAACGGCCGTGAGCGAGCCAACACGGGTCAGACTGTCACTTTTATGGAGATGGTGCTGGGAGGGATGGGGAGGGAGGGGGAGGGGGGAGGGACACCAGTGGAGGAGTCACTAAACGGACGATAAAAACTGATGAGGCGAGGACGCATCACTTCGGGGTCGACATCTTCACATTCGCGATCAGACGGTAAAACTTTCACCCGTGCCCTCGCGCACAACACTGCCACCCTCGTCGAAATATGCCCCGCGGGTGACGCAGTTAGGGCCTATGTATGTATACGCTCTTCGGTTTAGGTTGCCAATTTCCATACAGAATCACTGAAGGGCAAAATTTGACACAGGGAGCTAACCCCCAAGCGTGGCGAAGGGGGGGGGGGGAACTTTTTTTTGATAGCCAAATGCCGGGAAACAATGCCAACTGCACGCTTCGCGAGCTGGGGGGATCTATATCCCTTATTGTAATCACGGCTGACTTAGGCGCTAATGGTAATCCAGTGTGGCAGCCTGACGAGAGAGTTTCCCTTCATCCCGTTTGACAGGCCGGTGCCAACAGGGCAACTGACCGAAAAATAGGGGGAGGGCTAACCGAGCAATCCGTCAACTTACAGCCGCGAAGGACCGAGCGGGCCCGACTAAAAATGCGTACACACGTACACAAACAAAACAGCCGGCAGTTAGCTCTCGGACGACAGGGCACGTGACCGGACAGGGGACGAGACTCTCGCTCCAAGTGGCGCCATTCATCAGTGTACGAAAGGGAAGAACAATTTTTAAAGAACCGTCCATGAATAAATGGATATGTATGGGTGATTACTATAGTCCGGGGGAAAGAAAGAAAGAATGAATGAAAGAAACAATGATGCGTAAGCACGTCGATAAATACATTGAGAAAACCGAATATAGTTTTATCTGCACGTAGCATCTGGTCTCACATGGCTGATTTTGCACAAATCAGGCGAGACGGCGCGAGGCGACGGGCTCATTGAAGAACCATTCATGCGGAACAAAGCACCAAACCGATATTTGCATGGCTCTAATAACAGGAAACACGTCTGTGCGGCCTAGGGTAATAAATAACTAAAGACTTCTAAATCAACAAATATATGAAAACGTAAATAAACAGATAAATATTCAAATAAACAAATAAATGAGAAACTGACATAAAAAACCCAGACACTATTAAAAACAAATGTGTGTGTGTGTGTGGGGGGGGGGGGGGGTCTGTGTGTGTGTGTGCGTGTGTGTGTGTGTGTGTGTGTGTGTGTGTGTGTGTGTGTGTGTGTGTCCTACATCCTCTGCATCGTCACCACATACAGCACCACACGAGAGCCCCAGTTTCACCGTGAAAGTTCATTCATCACCGAGCGCGGCTATACAGGCTAACCCCCCAATGTTCCGGACACTCACAAACCTGCCCTAAGGTCGACAAATCGTGATAAATGCCTATTCTCTGTTGCTGGCCTGTCTGCACCATTTGTAAAAGTGGGGGGACACTTCCTGGGCCGCTCTGGGCCGAGCCGAGAGGCGCGAGCAAGCCATTTATCATGCGTTGGGTCGCCCGGGTCAGGTAGAAAGCTGTGACGGGGAGTGGAGAGCCCCGGACTGTCAACTCGTACACACACCATCATCATTTGTACACACACCCGCACACACTCGCGCATTTAGGCCATTACTCACAGCTCGGGGTTGCTCTGCTGTAATGGTGTATACACACGTATATGTGTGTATATATACATGTATAGACAGGGTGGCCTGGATGCTACTAGTCCTGTTGTTAAGAATCTGTGTGCGAGTGTATCCAGACTAGTGTATTAGATACAGTTTTATTCTGCGTATCTCCCAGCATTTCAAGCGCCATGCTGGCGGTGGGGGCCTCTATTTCTGTTCTCCGGAGAAAGCATGCATCTATCGTAGCAACAAAAAAATCTTTGACGGACGGTTCACTACACGGACACTTTTTTCTTATTCAAGGAAAAAAAATAATTATTCATTTATTTTCACACAATGATATTTTCATTTCGCTGCATCAGTTTTTGTTTGCACGGATACTTTTTTTTTTTACTCAAGGAAAAAAGTATTTATATATTCATTTATTTTCACACAATGATATTCTCATTTCGCTGCATCAGTTTTTGTTTGTTTGTTTGTTTGTTTGTTTTGTTTTGTTTTTTTGTTTTTGGTTTGTTTTTGCTGCCCCAACTCTTTGCCAGCTCCAGTCTCTAGACTCTCTCTCGGTTTTGGACGTGTGTTTTGCGAGAATCAGGCAATATTCACGGTTCCTTGACGGCTCTTACTGTTGACTCAGAATCAGAATGGTTTACTGATAGGCCTTAGGCCCATTCAAAGCTGAGAGTGACATCCAGACATTCTTAGACACATCAATACATGTACATGAAATAACCAAAGTGCAAAATAAAGTATATCAACTCAGCTGAGCAACTGTTGTCTTTTTCTTAACGCTAGAAAAAAATATATGCTGCCAGGTTCTTAACTTTATAATAGTTACTTGAGGCCATTAACAAAGTGAGTTAATGGCTCTTACTGCAGGGAGCATGAGTATAATCAAAGTGTAACACTCAAACTAATTTAAATCCATGCAGATAAAAAAAAAAAATGATTTTTTTAGGCCACTACTGAGCAACCCCAAACTGACTTCGCAGGAATTGAGTTAATCATTAAAGAACGTTACATCGTATTTGCAATTTTTTAAGAAGCAATATTCTTTCTCACAGAAACGCAGGAAGACACAACCGGGATATAAACAGAAAATTCTCTTCACTGACCGCCTACATCTTGTTTCAGTTTTAATCAAAAAAAAAAAAGAAAGTTCAATGTCACAAATAAGCTGAACAATGAATCACGAAATAACCATTACAAACTGACGGGAATTAAATAAATCTGAGATCAAGACGAGATCAGTGCTTGCAGGGAGGCCACGGAAGATAAGAATCTCTCCATAAAACTGTCAATACATGTCCAAGTGTCTCATCACTTCTAATAATAAAATATTAGCTGGTCGATAAAATTGCCGCGATCCGCGTCTGTTGAGGCGAGAGTGCTTTCCTGTATATATCTTCCTTTTCTTCAAAACATGCAGGTCCTGTTGTTACTGCTGTTCCACAGGGTATGTTGCATTTGAAAAAATCGTACAAGCATGATGTTATGACGAAATACTGCAATTCAAGGCAAAACTGTTCACGATTTCGGTTTGGCTCTGTCTGAATTGGTGTGAATCTCCCACAATGCTTTGTTCTTTGCGGGACTGAAAATCTGGGATCCCGTAACCGGCGCTGACTTTGAAAAAACCTGAACATAACGTCTCTCTCTCTCTCTCTCTCTCTCATAGTTTTCTATCGACTTTTCATGCAACATGTCAGCGGAATCCCGCCCTTATCATCGATGGCTCAGGCTATACAATACACGGGTACCGAAGACAATACGGATTTTTTTTTTGTTAATTCTTTTCCAAGAGTTCAATACTCAGTCGTACCGTGGCAAAACGGGTGTGGATGGAGGGGGTTTTCTCTCCGGCGATCGATACAGAACAGCAGAGAAAAGGTCACCGGAGTTGCTTCTCAACTTCGACTTAATGTGCTTTGTTTTCCAGCATCATAATCATTACATCAAAACGTTGACGGTAATGAGGCAATGGAGCGACAGAAAGTCGTTGGGAGATGCGAAAAAGCCAGCTAGTCTATACGAGAGGGAAACACAAGACGGCAAATATGAGCGAGTATACTTTGCATGATTGATGGGGGAAATAAGAAAAAATACCAAACGGCAACTTGCGAATAAGGAACTCGATTCGATCATTACGTTGCAGAATATCATGATGTCTGTCAAACAAATGTGAAACTGAAATTGACACGAACTAAAAACTAAGCGCAGGGACCAGGGTGTGTGTGGGTGTGTTGGGGGAGGGGGGGGGGGGGGGGGGGGAGGGGGAGAGAGAGAGAGAGAGAGAGACCCAGCACGAAGTCAGACAAATTGTTTTGCTAAACCACCCGGAACTTGCTGCGCAAATTGTCGCAACACTCGAAAATTCAATATACACCATAATATCTCAACAGCAACAACAACACCACACACACACAGACAGACAAACACCTACAGAGCTACCTCTTATCACAACCGAACATCAGTCATACCCACTCCTCGACACTCATATTTTCTTCATATAAACCCAGCCTCCCCATCTACAAGATCAACAATCAACACAGATTCTAACGGCGAAATCCCCCCTATCTCTGATCAACAATAAACTGTTCCGTCCGGGTGCAAGCGAAATAATAGCAGAATGAAAATCCCGATCCCAGCCGGGGCTAACAGCAATGGGGAGAGAGAGAAAGAGAGGGAGGGAGGGAGAAAGAGAGTGAGAGAAACAGCTGTGACGAGAACGAGAGAGAGAGACGGGGGGGGGGGGGGGGGGGGGGGAAAGCTGTGCACGTGTCGTCGTGACAATCAAGGTCGAGCGACGTATATCAAAAATCAGCGGGCCACCCCGCTGACCGACGAGTGATAGCCGACGATATTAAATTAGTATCCAACAGGTATGTGTCTGCATGAGATCTGAAGCAGGTTATATTTGACGTTATCCACAGTGAAGGGACTGTTGTATCACGCCAAACTTTTCGGGGTCGTATTGCGTGTGTTGATATTGATATTAACAACGCACTAATACGTTGTTTGCTTGTTAACGTATTGTGTTGCTTTATCAAAAAGAGCAGAAATCCGTTTCTTGCGTTCTTGTTGTTGTTGTTGTTTTGTTGTTTGCTTTTTTTAAATTCTCTGGGCGGTACTGCGTGTGTTGATACCAAAAAGCGCACAGTGGCGTTATTTACTTTTTAGAGTATCAAAAAATTTAGAACTGTATTTAGTACATAGATATCTGGAGTTTCAGAAAAACATTATTTTTACTTGTTAGAAAATTTCAAGTTTGAAAGAAGAACAAAAAAATGGGATTCAATGACTTAAGTTCAGTGTCACTGCGTGCCAGTAATCCAAGAACACCTGCCATAAATGTTTGAAAACAAAAATGTCAAACGAGCATGTCATAAAAATAAGGCGCAGTACAGCTTCCTCTCCGTCACAAACAGACAGAAAAAAAATAATATGGAGTACATGTCATTTTAAAACAATCCCCAAAACAGACAAAAAAACAGAGAGAGACAGACAGAGGGAGGGAGGGAGAGAGAGAAAGAGAGAGGGGGGGGGGGAGGCGACACTGTGAGTGTTGAAATCACTCAGCACTAACCCCGGACTACAAGGTAATGAGGCATGACGTATCAAAACGACTACAAACGTTCTAAAGGTCTGAAAATCACACCAGTCTACCACGTCACGCTCTACCCTCCCTGCACTACAGACACACGGTAACACACATGCACGCAACTCCAACACGCACATATTCCCCCCCTCGCTATAAACCGCCAAGTTTCCTCTATCGATCTCTATAACACGGAGTACTTATTACGAACCGACTATCAACCTCGACTATCTGCCTTCAAAGCCGACTAGAGGTCATAACTCAAAAGTGTCTGCACCTATCTACATCAGGACGCAATGGCCGACTCGGCGGGACGGGTTATAAGCGTGATGAATTCCTGTCGATTTGGCGCCGATAAACTGGTAAATGACAAACTCGTGTCAGAGGCGCTTGCCTGATTCAACTTAATGAAACCACTGCCGTATGTCATGTCAGGACCGACCTGTGTGGCGGTGAGCGCACTTCGGTTTCAAACTTCGTATATGAAACGGTGTGTATATGAAAGTCCGGTATTATTGTAGGGTGGGTGTTTGGGGGTTAACGTCCTTTCCACCACATAGGGTGATATCAATAGACGGCGGCAACGATGAAAAAGCCAGCACAAATATTTGGCCCCAGCGGGGATCGAACTCCACGACCCGAGCATTAGAAGTCAACGCTCTACCATTCGACCACCCAGGCTCCCCCTGGTATTATTGTACCATTTAGGGGTAGGTTTTGGGTATAATATATACCTGAGAGAAACTTTAGGAAATTGTGCACTAATGATATTGTACGACAACTGCTCTTGGTACAACCATGAAAGAATCTCCCCCCCCCCCAAAAAAAAAAAAAAATAAAAAATAAAAAAATAAATAAATAAATAAAATAAAAAAATAAATAAATAAATAAATATAAAAAATGAATAAATAAATAAATAAATATAAAAAATGAATAAATAAATAAATAAGTAAATAATGCAACTGCTCCATACAGCCGCTGAAGGTACGCGAAACCAAGTGTACAGGTCACTATGTCCCATACAACCCCATTCCAAAAAAAAAATTATAATAAACAAATAAATAAATAAAATAAAATTAAAATTAAAAATCGCAAAACAAGAAGAAAAAAAAAGGAAAAAAAAAAGGGCGCAGCCTGCACGTTGTAATTTCTAACAATAGTTTCCCTAACAACACTCATAATGATAAATTGATTTTTCGCCCCAGGTGCTGGTAACAAAGACAAATGTGCGAGGATACACCTGTTCTGCCCAACAATAGACAGTCACAACAGAGCGACATGTGCAGACAGTAATGAGTTTGCAGCGTCAGACAAGAGGATGCAACACAGTGCAAGAGGAGTTGTTTCGCCCAGTCAGACCTGATCGTTGTTGTGAACAACATTAACTAGCAATGCTCCACTGACACCCAGCAAACAGATAATAAACAAACAAACGAACAACAAAACAGGACACAAACAAACAAACAAACGAGCAAACAAATGCACAAATAAACGTACAAACAAACAAACAAACAGGACTTCATGTGAAAAATTCATTTGTACTACAAAACCTCGTTGGAAGCAAGTACCCAATATGTATGTTCTTCGAAAGTGTAATCCACTTGCAAGTGTAATATGATAAAAACTTTCACCTTAGCTTTCAGAATAGATGAGAGAAAAAAACTGAATTTTTACAAGAATTGAGCAAAATGTTTCTCTGAAATACTACCCCCCCCCCCCCAAAAAAAAAAAAAAAAAAAAAACAAACCTAAACTAAAAAACAACAAACAAACAAAAAACCAACAACCCTTTTTTTTACCTTGCTAACAACTGCTTGTATGCAAATGAATATACCACACAGCCCAAGAGACATACACGAAACAAACAAACAAACAAACAAACAAACTCGTCCTACCTGGTCCAGGCTCCCGTCCGGATGAGTATGTTCCAGCGGGTTTTCCGACACGGAAGAGGTGGTAGTGGAGGAGCACGATTTAGAGGGGGTCGGGTTTGACCCGCCACCGTCACGTTCATCTATCACCAAGTCTATCGGCATCTTGCCCTTCAAACAGCTGATGTAGCGGTGACAGAAATTGTCGCACAGTTCGTGTACCTGCAACACCAAGAACACGGGCAGAACACGTTAGATAGTGGAACACACTACCACTGATTTTTTATTTTATTTTTAAAGTTAATACGACTGACTTGAGAGGATATAATTCCTACATGTGTACTTCTATGCTTGTATGTAGACATGAATTATTTTCTTGAATCATTCTCATCGGTTTTATTTTGTTCAAGGTCTGTCATGTGTTACTTGCTTTGTGCAAAGTGCTGGAAAAAATTAAAAAGAAACCCCATTCCTGGTACCCTTGCAAACGGACCAGGTGTGTGTGTGTGTGTGTGTGTGTGTGTGTGTGTGTGTGTGTGTGTGTGTGTGTGTGTGTGTGTCAGTAGAGGCATCGCATGCCAAAAAAACGTGGGTGAATTGATTTTCTTCTCATTTTTATCAGACTCTAATTCACTTTCGTTCAACATTTTAACACCTTGTATCCACCTAATGCTTCAGAGAATCGCAGCAAATCCTCGCCTTAAGCAGGAAAAGCAGGTATGCTAAACAGGGTGGAGTCACTGCAACCTGTTTAAATGCGTTATCAGCCACGCGATGTTTAACTTTCAGACCTACGGCGCTCGCCGACCGGTCTCTGCGATATCGTAACACGCGACAAAAAGGTGCGGTCGCCACGGGTTCTCTCCCTTTGTCTACTCTCGCTTGCGGTCGATAGGAAAGGTCTCCAAAATCACCCCGTCTGTACGACACCACACCTCCCCAACATCTACACATTCCTTCGGCGGGAGAGAGAGGAAGCGACGAAAATACCAACAGAAATTTCAATGATTGTCTAGGAAGTTTATGACTTTGAGTACCCGCCCCTTTCCACCCTGAAACCACCACTTCTGACCCGGCTTAACTTTGGCCAAGAAAGGTAGTCAAGACCAACGGTACTATTTCTGTCCATAAAATTTTGCATGCGTAGGGATTTTTTTTTTTAAAAAAAATTAACACAGCATTAATTTTTCCTTGTTGTTGATGATAATGTTGTTTACTGCGGACAAACACTGAGCATTGCAAGTCTGGGATTGGTAAACACACTCGAGTAAAGTTGAAACAGTCTAATACAAAATATTCCTTGGCACTTCCCGACATTTCTCCTACATAGACTATAGTGTGGGTTTCGTGTCTACAGAACTGTTGTGCACACACACGCCAGGTAAAGGTGGACGCTGTGTCGGTGGCGGTCTTCTCGTTATCACAGAGCAGTGTAGTGTAGGAACTGAGCGCTGAACCTGTGTTATCAGACCTCCCAACCCCCTAGTACCTAGCGGTCGGCATTCCATCGTTGTGGGGCAGCAGACACGAATTCGCTGTCTTTTCCTTCTTGGCCAGATTTCCCAGTCCACCTTCGCGTTATCGCCGGACTTCTCCCGAGTTAAGCACATCTTGCATCTGACCGGAGTGGTCAAGGTAGCTATTGTTACATTCCCAGGTAGGCTCACCGTCTGGTCTGCAAGCCGCTATGAGCTTTTCACCTCTCTCCTTCTCTCTCTCTCTCTCTTCTCCGCATACTCCTGCAGCTAGGTGCTATGGTCTGCCCAAAGTGTTTTTAAACACAACCGGTGGAAAAGTTTTATTTGTTTAGGACGAGGAGTGGCGCAGATTTCACCTAATGAAACCTCCCAAATTTTCTCCGCAATCATAAAGCTCAGACGGCTACTTTCCGTGGTTCCGCTCTCTTCAGACAACCGTGCCTCGTTCAGGGCACTCAAACCCCTTCGTTTTAATTAATCTTAAGTGTTCTTACGACAAATGACGATGGGTCTGGGCTTACACCGTCTCGAGATGGGCAAACAAAAAACTTTTTTTTTTTTTTTGGCGAGGAAATGAACACGGTAAAACTTGTAATCGACAGGAGTCATACTAGTCCTTGCGCGGTCCCCCTTCTACAAGATGGCGGCCCATGTTGTGATACGTGATCCCCCCTCGTTCCCAAGTGCGTTTCCCCGTTCCATGGTCGACTGCTTAGCGTGTTTTACTTGCCCTGGCTGTTAGCTGCGTGAAACACAAGACCAGAAATTGAAATTTACCTTTTCCAACTCCAGGAGGTGAAACCGTAATACTTGTATGGCTTGGATCATCTGAAAGCATGCCACAGAAAAGAGAAAAGATGCGTGAGACAAAGTTGTTGTTGTTGTTGTTTTAAGTACAGAGATAAGGTTTGTCAAAGACGACAACAAAAACAAGAATCAAGCAGGGGCACACACACACACACACACACACACACACACACACACACACACACACACACACACACACTGGAAACTGGAAAATGATGGGGGTGAACGAGGAAGGGACAAGGCCAATTCATCAAATGAACATCGTCATAAAGTAAACCATTGGTTCGTCCCCTTTCCCCGCACAGCAGAGTTCACCCTCCTTTCCTCTCAGTTTGCACGTAGCCATACACAACATCCATCATTAGGCAAAGCCATACGCAACTTTCATCGTAGGCTAACAAGCAGAACAAACGAAAGGAGGCTGAAAGAGGAGGAGGGAGGGGGGGGGGAGGGGGAGGAGGAATAAGTAAAGAAAAAACCCACCCTCTCCCCCCCCCCCCTTCCCCCCAAAAACAGATGAAGGGTCTGTTTTTGTTGTGCCAGCGGAAATAGGCAAGCCACTCGATACAACTCATCACAGAATGTGTAGGAACGAGGTCGTCTGCATTACCACTCCCGTCTCCCCACGCCAATTACACTTTAATTTATTCCCGTACCCGCAAAACTAAAGACCCGGCCAGCTCACAGCCGGCGTGTTAAGTGTTTCGTGGTTCATCAGCCTTCATCGACCCGTCTTTTCTTTCTTCTTTCCTTCCTCTTTGGTGCCTGTACGTGTCCCAGCGCTAAACACGGAATCGGAGGTCGAGGTCCCGCAAGACTTTGCCCGTTTCAGGCAAAGATAGCGGAGATATCCTCGAGAGTAAAGCTCAAGAAATTGAGCAGGGGAGAGGCTTGGCTGGAAGGTGTGTGTGTGGGGGGTGGGGGGGGGGGGGGTGGGGGGGGTATAGTTTGGTGAAATCGTATGTGGGAGAGGAAGGAGGGGGGGATGGTGCAATAGTATTCCTACGACAGACAAAAATCTGGATGTCCTCTCTCTCTCTCTCTCTCTCTCACACACACACACACACACACACACACCACACACACCAAACACACACACACACACACACACACACACACACAGAGTGACACATGCTTCTTTAACTGCCTCGAATGAAAGGTATTCTCTCCGGGAAGAGAGGAAGGAAGATAGCATGCACACAAAAACCGATCTCCCTTGATTTTTCTCCTCCTCTCACAGAAAAGTTGGCCAAAAACCCTGCAGACGATTGAATTGCAAAGGTTGTTTCGTGGTTGAGGATGTTTGGAGCCAAAATGAAAATCAAGAAACCCACGGAAGCAGAAAGCGAGCTGATGTGTCTCTGGCGGAGGGGGGTTTGGTGAAGACGGAGGGGAGTGGGAAGAGCGCAAGATGGGGGCTTGGGAGGGGATGGAAGGGGGCGGGGGGTATGGGTAGAGGGTGAGGGAACGGAGGGGGGGGGGGGGAGATGGTCCTGTGTGTGTAGTAAGCTGGCTGCGCTCAGCGAGGGTTTCCTCCGCATGGCTTGGTTACTCGTTCTGCCATCTGGGCCCGCACTCCTCTGGGAGCTGAGATTTTCATCTCTCTCTCTCTCTCTTGTAATATGGAACTAGCTGGTGTGGGTGTGGATGTAGCAGTAAAGACCAAACTTCAACTTCTCCAACCCCCCCCCCCCCCCTTTTTTTCTTTTTTTTTTTACTACCACCACCACCACTTCTACCGCGACCATCTCCACACACAAGTTCACAACACTGACACAGAATGGGGAACCCGAGCTGTGGTCTTGCCGTGTGTGGCAGACAGTAGTCCTCTAGACCGGGTGAAGCTAGCAGGCTATTTTCAGAATTTCCCCAGTGGGGCCACGCTTCATTACATCGCCGGCGACGCTGGCACGACTACGGCACCGGGATGGAAACTGCTGCCCACTGGTCTCTACCCGGGGTCCGGCCAGCACACCACTGGAGCGAGCACGACGACAACCACAACCACAACCACTACCACCCGCCAGTTGTGCCACCGCGGACGGAACTCACCAAGAACAGAGCAGAGGGAAGATGTGCCAGATGACGTAACTTTGCCATTGGTACATCTTGATGCTTACGTAGGGGACCAAGTGCTAGAGGGTCATTAGCAGAATCGGTTGGGGGGGGGGATGTACCGCTAGCAACACACTAGCTTTCTCAGAACGTGTGTGTGGATGGCTGTGGCGGTGGGGAGCGACAACACACACACACACACACACACACACACACACACACACACACACACACACAGAGAGAGAGAGAGAGAGAGAGGGTCCATCTTCCAGCGGGGCAGAGAGAGAGAGAGAGAGAGGCGGTGCTGAGAGATCTGGTAAACAATATAAACAAACCTACTTACCAAGCTATCCAGCTCGTGATTAGCAGAGAACAGCGGCTTCTCCGACCGGGCCTATCTCCGGCACACACACAAAAAAAGAAAGAGAAAATAGGCACAAGAGGTTATATCACGGACCACAAACGAAGAACGCGTTGCTTACAACTTACATAAACACACAGCCTTCCAGTCTATATATCTGCATTATACCCCCACTTAGCGTGGGTTACAAGCCATGCTCTCAGCACGAGACTTACAAACACGGGGTGTATGATCGCCGGGGTAATTTCATATGCTGGTTTACAGAAATGAGCGTGAGGAGCCGTGATCGTGTTCAACAAATGATGTGTTTCACGTGCCTTGCAAATTGTGCATACGTGGACAAGCAAGTGAAAGCAGACGTTTGAGTAAACAATAACAAGGAAGAGGGATAATCATGTAAAGAAATAATAATGATAATAATAATACATATAATGAATATAACAATAATAAATATAATAATAATGATGATGATGATGATGATACTACTAATAATAATAATGAAGATGAAGACACGATCGCCCTTCTGAAAGTACCTTGATAACAAACGTTTATGTGGTGCCTCAAAATAAATTCAGATTTATACAATTCACCTTGGCCAATAAACTTGTAAAAGTATTTACAGTAGTGTAATCCAATGTTATTTAAAATAAATTCCATTTCATTCTACAGAGTTTATTTATTTATTCATTTATTTATTTGCTATTTGTTATTAATTTACTTATTAGTTACTTATTATTTCTTCATTTATGTCGAGACAACATCGGTTAAACAACATTGGTTACATGTATTACTCTTTTAAATTCAGGAATTAGCATCTGTGAATAAGCAGGACAGTAAATACAAATAACAATTAAACGACTATTTATTTATATTTCTTAACCGAACAATTAAACAAGAAAACAAATCTAAACCGCAACATTGCTAGACCGCAATACAAACCTACTCTCTAAAGTTGTCTGCCCTTGTCCGAGTTTCCTCGAAACTGGGAACACCGTTATCTTCTGGGTTATTTTTACCGTTGCAATATTAACGCAACCTCGCTAACTTCTTATTTGTACGTGCACGGAGATGCACCACGTGTTCCTTTCAATATAGTAATAATAACAACAATGCAGCGTGGAAAAACTCGAGTTAAAGTGAGGTCACAGAGAGAGAGAGAGAGAGAGAGAGATAGCAGGCTGGGGAATTGCTGAAGGGGGAAAAAAAAAAAAAAAAAAAAAAGACTGAAACCTCAGCTGGGCTGTACCAGTAGCGCACTACTATGGGGTCACAAGGACAACGGCCGCACTTAAAAAAAAAAAACAACAACAAATTTTAGCATTTTTGAAGGCATTTAGCGGCCTCTACTGGCACCCAAAAGTTATATTTATTTATACTGCCTTGGTACTGGCATGCAAGCCTTCAAAAGTCCCATATAGCATTACGTGTATACATAAGTGTGTGTGCAACCTCTTTCCCCTTTCTCTTCTTTGGCTGAACTTTTTGGCTTAAAGGATAGGAAATTTGGATGAAAACTGCCAAATGACTGACTGTTCCCCAGCCTGAGAGAGAGAGAGAGAGAGAGAGAGAGAGAGAGAGACTGACTGACTGACTGACTGAAACGTTTATTTCAGGATGAAGACCCGTAGGCAGAGAGAGAGAGAGAGGCGGCTGTACGCTAGTGTAGGACGGGAGAGGGGAACTCCATGGTCCCAGCTCGACCTGAGAGTGATAAATGACTCACGTTCAAATGTGTCACATGGGCACAAAGCGGTCGTCACAGAAATTTGCCACGCATTTTTGTATAAATCCAGCAGTATATTTTTTTTCTCTGGTGATTTATTTTTTTCTTCATTCGTGTGTGTTTGATCTCGAACTGAGCTAGTCTCGTGCCTGGTTTATTTATGCACACAAAGTGTTTTTCTTTTCTCTTTCTTCTTTCTTTCCACAGAAATGCACACCTATTTTAAGGCAATGGATGCGATGAAGGCAGTTCTTAGTTTTTTCAGGAATACACCCTTGAATCGTTTTAAATCGGTATTTTATAGCGGTGCCATTTGTTTTTCACACTGTCCAACCTGTGGTATAGTGTTGATAGGACCTCTCTCTCTCTCTCTCTCTCTCTCTCTTCACTTTTTGGCTAATATTTAGTTGTTTTGCTTCATGATTGTCCTTGACTTTTTTCTTCTTTTTTTTTTTTTTCTTGTCAGTTTTAAATGCTTGATTTTTTTCTTCTTTTTTCTTTTTCTTTCTTTTGTAATTTAGAGTAGCAACGGCAAGTTTGAAAATGGTAATTGTGCCAATTGCTTTACCGTTGATAAATAAAGGATCATTGTCATTGTCTCTCTCTCTCTCTCTCAGAGAGCATAATTCGCGTTTTTAAAGGTCAGCGACCAACCATAGGGCATCACCCTGTGTTTACACCGGCAAAAAGCCATCCCACCATCAAGTTCTGAAGGGCGCGTGAATTTCACGCGTGTTAGCCACTCCACAAAAGGACACACACACCCCTCACACGGGCGATCTTCAACCGAAGGTTTATTCCATCAAAACCGCTTTTCTCCCGACGAACAAAACTCATCAAACGCCGCTTTCCCTTTTCATGGTGAAGATTTATAGACGCGCACAACGTATAAGGCAGCTTTTAAACGGGGACCGAACCGTGTCCCCGACGCTGCATAACAAAACCACGACGGTAAAAGTTTAACGCACGTGTAAATCATGCCAAACGGCCCTACATCCCTCGTCCCGAAGGCAGGTAGATACTAGGACAGACGAGAGCCTAACGCGAAGCATCAATAATGTCGTCTGAAACAATATCGAACCCTAGTCAGACGGAAGCTACGATAACGATAAAATAACTGGCATGATAGTTATGGGGCACGCGTGATTTATCACATGGCACGTGCATGTTTTGATTTTTGGCCGGTTCGGTAACGACGTATCTGAGCACACGTCGTCTGGAATCCGATTTTTCAAAATGACGCAAAGTCACGGGGTTGTGTTTGCCAGTAATGTCATCCGTTTCACACATTTAAAAAAAAATTAATTGGTTGTGTTGAAAAGAAATTGATGTAATTTACACAGTTGTGTCACAGCTATATACAATAAAATTCAGAGTACGATTCTACAATTCGTCGGATAGGTAATGAAAATAATTTAGTGCATTTTCTTCCTGTTTAAAATGTCTCTGCCTAATCAAAACAAGTTTTTCCATTGCCTTCTGTTTGGCGTGTGTGTACTTTCTCTCTGTCGCATTAATTTTTGAAACTAGCATTGGCACTGCTAGTTCGTTTGTTTATGTTTATTTGCGTTGTGTTTATTTGTTTGTTTATTTTCCCTAAGATCAACGGCCATAACATCGAAGTACATCAACACTATCACAGTCAATCAGCCAGCCCCCCCCCCCCAAAAAAAAAAAAAAAAAAAAATCCATATCATTTACACAATAATTTACTCAGTTTTAATCCTCCCTTGCGAGCCTTTTTTTCCCTCGCTGCACAGACCTAACGCAATTTTCAGGCCAAAGAAAAACACAGAACACGCACAAACACCTATGGTTGAATGGGTTTTCACAGACCAACGGGGAACCTACACAAGGTCTGATCGACCGACAGACATGAGGGAAGCGGCCTACACGCAGTAGGTGGGGCGAGGCTTCCATTGTAAAATCCCTCATAAATTCTGCCACCAACAAGACATAATTATACGGTTGCGCTGGTCTGTGTGTGATTTAATGTGAAATCTACGGCAGGTTGCCACAAAAAAAGGTTGAAATGTTTTACCACACTAATGAGTGAGGTGGGGGTAGGGTCATAGAAGAAAGTTAGGAAAAGCTGCACAGTACTTTGTACACAAATTTTTTCATTGTGGAAAATCTGATTAGTATTGCCTTATACAACTTGGACGTTTGTCACTGTCTGCATTTTACTGCCTCTTTACTTCATTTAAAATTAAATTTAAATGGAGCTATAAAACGATCTGTTTATTTTGATTTTTATTTGTCTAATTTTTTTCCTAATTTTAATTCATTCATAAAATTTTGCGAGGGTTGAGAAGCTAATTGTAAATAATAATAATAATAATAATAATACACTAACATAAATGTACTTGTCCAAACAGTCCAATTTCAAATGTTAAAACACCAATAATGGTTATTTTTAAAATACTGGCTGATTTAAATTCTTCACCAAGTCACCAGATCATAAATAACTTGTAATAATGAATAATAACTTGTAAAGTGATTGACTATAAGCGGCACATATAAACACGTATAGAAGTGCTGTGACTTCAACAAAATAAACATTTTAAAAATGATTTTTGAAAAATAAAAAAGGCAGAGCTTCAAAAAGAAGACCTTTGGGTAGTAAGGGAGGTAAATTCAGGCACTTCACTCCCCTTTGTACTGATTTGAACAAACAGAAATTGGCAGACTGGCAGTATATCATATGTATCTTAATTTATTATTCTTTTTTTCAGCTAGATATTCATTAGTTATAGAAAATGGCTTGAGATCCTCTATAGCTGTATTCACTGAGAAAATTATTAAAATAAATACCTATGACCTGTTCTTCGAATGTTTTTTTTAAAAATAAACTTAATTAAGAGATAAAAGAAAATAAAAAGGTATACGTACGAGCACCTGTTTGCTGAACACAGCTATATCCTCGTTGAAGGATTCCGAAGAGCACACATCTCCCCCTGCCACACCAGGCTCCCGGGGGGTACATGTTGCTAGCTCACATTTTTCAAATATCAAAGCCAGCAGTGGAAACAACGGGTGACTGAAAAAGTATAGACAGAAAGGAACGCGGGTCAGGTGCGAGAAGAAACGACAGGAAATGGGCACAACATGGGCAGAGGTTTTCACGTTTCTGAACATACAGAAAGATCAGATTTTTTTTCATAAGGAGTGGACGATAAAGGGTTTTATACGGGGCATCGAAATAACACTTAGTGAATGGGCGACATGATACAAGTGTAACACTAAAGAAAGCATTGTCGGTCTGAAGTGGTGTTGGGGGTTTGGTGCCTAAGTCAGTTCTTTGAGTATTATCTTTCTCCGGCCGAGTGTGAAAAGAATACCACCATTTTATCCCCCTCACCTAACTGAACGCACACACACACACACACACACACACACACACACAGAGAGAGAGAGAGAGAGAGAGAGAGAGGGGCTGTACTCCTGTGTGAAGAAAGATCAGCACATCGCGAAGTCGAACAGGGAGATTTCTCTCCTCCCTGACTGTAACCCACAACAAAACTGAGAAGGCAGGCAAAAACATGCCAGGAAAAGAAAAACAGAAATGTAACGAGAGAGACAGAGAGGTGGGCTACGCAGAACATTCTTCAACCAAAGACAGCAAAAGAACACGGACGGAACGGTGCGTGAAAAAAAGAGAAAACCTATCTCTCCGTCTCTCTTCTGCGTGTCATTGCTTCCCACGGGTTCGCGTGTTTGCGAATTACTGTGTAGTATCATGTTCTAAGTCCATTGTGCCCGGTGTGCATGTATGCTCGCGGCTGTATAATCTGTGTGTACCTCAACCATTTAACTGTCTAATGCTCCGTTACCCTCAGCCCCGACAAACGGTAAATTATAATGAGTGCGGTGTGATAAATACTGATAACAACCGTGTACCGCCTTGCTTTGTGCGTGTGCGTGCTTTGCTTTGTTCCAAGCTTTTTAAAAAATGGTTTGTGCACGTGTGAATAAATCAATCATAAACATGACTAGAAAATACAGATAACAACTGTGTTCTGTCTTGCTAGCTGCGTGAACGTGTTCTGTGTTTTCTAGTTTTCTTTTCTTTTTTTTATGTTCATGTGTTACTAAATCATAAACATGAAAACAGCAAACACCGATAACAACTGCGTTGTGCCTTTTGCCTCCACCTGAATAGCTTTTTGTGCACAACATCAGTGAAAATAAAACTATGTCTAAACCAGTAACTGTGTTCTGTCACGCTTAGTGCTTGAACGTACAGCTTTGCTTTGTTTCCGGCGTTATATTAAATTATGTCCATGTGTCAAACAAACAATAAACACGAAATCAGGAAAATAAAGAATAAAGTGAAGAACGGTGAGTGTGTGTTCGTGTCAGTCTCTACACCTGTGAAAGCACGTCATAATTTTAGATTTAGGTTACAGGTGAAAGCGTTTCAAAATTACCGTGTAACCTTACACCCAGGAGACAGTACATAAAAAAAGAAGAAAAAGAAAAGCGCACAGCGCAAGCTAAAACGCGCGCAAGAATAAGAGACGGAGAGAGCGCGAGAAGAAAAAGAGAAAGAAATAAAAGGAAGAAAGACACACACACACACACACACACACACACACACACACACACACACACACACACACACACACACACACACACACAAAACACACATAACAAGAACGCCTCAGACAAGAAGAACACGCTGTAGACAGACAAGGGGAGGGGGATAGATTTCTAGCGAGATATGATTCAACCGCGGGAGCTTTTCACCCATCGTCTGTCATTAGCAGTGCGACAGCCGAAGCGAACAGCCCACGCCCGCGATGTGAGAGGTCAACGCTAGATCAATGCAAATTCGGTCAGAAAATGTATCATCCATTATATGCCCCGGCGTTCTGATTCAGGCGGACACAGCGTCGCCTAAACGCTGCCATCAATACTGGGACCCTGGTTTGTTGTTGGTGAGAGTGAGGTGTGTACACACACACACTGATTGGGAAGTGCGAACTGGAAGCCCAAGTGACCGACCACTTCTACCACACGGCACAACAAGCTTCGAGCCTCAAGTCTGGTTGTGTACGTGTGTACGAATCTATTCTCTTGTCGCTGTAATCCATTTAAACTCCACTGAAGTCGATTTTGAACAACGGTTGTGGCAGGTACAATGACTAATGCACAGTTGCACCTTTTTTTTTTTCTTTCTCCTCTCTGTCCTAACGTCACCAAAAACGAACCGTGCACTAGTGTTGAGTGATGTGCACTTTTTTTTTTTCCTTCTCCAATATCAGCTGGGCCGCTGGGTTTATCAGGTGAATCACACACCACTCCAAAATGTCATGACTGTGTCCTGTGGCTGTTATCTGAATTTTTCTGCTGTCACTGAAAATCTTTCTCTCCACCAGCACAACACAGTGGATAAATAAATAAAAAATTTAAAAATGAATAAACAAATAAGGCTTAGCTAGTGGATATATGCATTTTCTTCTTCTTTTTTTTTCTTTTCTTCTAGTCAGTCCGTCACATCCTGTCTGTGGAGGCTTATCAGCACAGCCACATAGTTCCTACAATAAATAAATAAATAAATGAATAAATAAATAGATAAATAAATAGGATAAGAGGTTTGACTCCACTGAAATCAAACGACTCCTCCCGAGGTCCAGAATGCACAGAATTCTCCACAGAAAATCCGTGAAAACGCGAATAAATTCAAAGAGCACATCAGCTGGTCCTGTGTGAGTTCAAACTGCCGTCCATCATGTTATTTTCCTCCGACAGGGCGAGCCATGTACAGTGGAACCGACGTAGTGTTGCTGGGTGGATCTTCCTTCCGTCTCTCTTCCTGACTCACTCACTCACAACACGTGAAATCCACCATCCATATCACTTTCCCAAACTGATACACTGAAATCCAATACTTACAACCCCGTTGCGGCACCACGAATTAAAACGAGCTGCACACCGTAGTAGTAGTAGTAGTAGTAGTGGCAGCAACACAGACACACACTTTTTTTTTCTTTTTTTTTGCTTTTTTTAATTCTAAACTTTCCCATCTCCTGAATTGAATCTTGACACTTACGAATAAATGGAGTCTTTATCCCGTTTAATCTGGCTGTCTTGTGAAGAGCTCATGACACCAGACATAGTGGAGGCTGAGGTGTACGGTGGGTACTGGTGGAGGGGCGACGTGTGGTTGAGCGACCCGTGAGACAACGGGTGGCTACCCATGGACCGGTGAGGGTCCGGGTACATGCCCGACCCTGCGTCCATGGTGCTGTAGTGAGCAGCCATCTCACCGTCATACTGCAATAATATAATATAATATAATATAATATAATATAATATAATATAATATAATATAATATAATATAATATAATATAATGCAGGACAAGAACCAAAAAAAAATTCAAGAAGAAAAATGACAGGCCTAATTGAGTCAGCAACAACAAAACACAGAGGAACTGACTAACTGGAGTGAAATGAAATTTAAACAATTTTATTTTTCCAGTGTAGTGGTTTGAGTTGCTGAATCATTTATCACCAACAAAAGTGACAAAGGTGCTACTCAACAGGGCTGACCTCAAAGAAACAAAGATTTGTATCGATCTGTCCATAATCTGACATCTAAAAACGTTCACATAACCACAAGCAGTCACTACTCGTCTGAAACTAAATAAACCCCCTTCCCTTGCTAAAACCAAGGAGCATCACAAAATGTATTTATCATAATCACCAGAACCCCAAAGGATCTAGGAAATTACCTACAGTACAAAAGCTAAGAAGCTTACCCCTCCAAAAAAAATGCAACGGGTCTTATGGTGTCCTTAATTTCAAACAACATTTACTTCTTTCTTGAAATGTATTCACAAAGACCTCCATTCATAAAATCGCTTTTTTTTTCTTTTTATGTTTAGCCTAGACAAAGATCTTTCACCAGATCGATCGGCGAGTTAATACGGACATGCATGGGACACTATTGTGTCGCCGGTGAAAAGAAAATAAATCATAGCGTGACAAATCTCATTTAAAAGACTCGTGTGCTCGGCCTGTCCTGCCTGAAGTAAGCTCCCAGACGAGGGTGTGGGGTGGAAGGGAGGGGGTTATGGTATGGCTAGGAAGTTGAGGGTAGGTGAGGAGGGTAGGTGAGGAGGGGGCAATCACTGCAAAAGGTCCTGTTCGGGGTACGTGTACCGTGGACGTGTCCTATCGCGGCACACACCGTTACACAGCGGTGTTATGAAGGTTGTAATGACAGAGGGGGGACTCCCACTCCGAATGTGTGCAATGTAAACTGGTTTGGCGGTGTGGAGTGTAGGCTAAACATGGCTATCTCCCTACACAACATGCCTATCTTCCTGCCAGCTCCGAATATCTCCTGAACTGACCTGCTAGCTAAGCCCAACTTAACACAGGTGATCCCACTAGCCCTGAAAGATCGCACACTGACATAGCAATAGTTGGTAAGTAACTGTAAGGTGCACGGAGGTATATTATGCTCTCTCTCTCTCTCTCTCTCTCTCTCTCTCTCTCTCTCTCTGCTCGTTTGTGTACGTGCTGCGCTAATCCCCCTCCCCTCTCTCGGCCGGTTTCCCTTCCTGTTTGTAACTGAAGCTTGTAACCGTTGACTTACTGCGAGTGACTTCATGGCACTGAACGTGTAGTCGGCTGGATCCGTCCCACTGCTGTCATCTCTCATAGCGAACTCGAGGGCACACTACAACTCGACTGCGTGATAACACATAGCACGCACACGCTTTGCTTACGGGGCCGAGAGAAGCACTGACTGATCAGTAATAAATATCCCCTGCTTGCTCTCTCTCTCACACTCACACACACCACCACCGCTACACTACCACTACACGCAACAGCAGGCCCGCGCCGCTTTCCAAAATCCTTTTACACAGCTTGTCCGGACGATGATCGTGACTGATGCACTCACACCGCACTGTGCATGCAACGACTGGCACTAGTCTAGTCCCACAATGACTGATGCTACTTCCCCCCCGGCTGCCTGGCGCTTTGATGAACGGTCGGTAACTCCACAGTAAGCCAGTGCTACGGGCTACATGCGGAGTGTGTGAAGAGAGGGGGTGAGAGAGAGAGAGAGGCTCCCGAACGATTGCACTTCCGTCCGAGCAGTGCCTAGCACCAAAACAGTCTACACTGCTCGATAGGTCTGAATGAGACTCGCCGGAGGTAGCGACTGTGATCGTCCTACGGGCGTTAGAGAAGGATAGACAGAAAGAGGAAGAAGTGAAAGTTGTAAAGCGTGATGAACAGAGTGGTACATACCCTTGGCTGCGCCATGAGCAGCGAGGGACTCCCGTCCGGTTCGCAAAGTATCCCTCAACAGCGACACAGCTCCCTGAGTTGCGTAAGTTTTTGTGGCTCCAGTTTCGTCGAGCGTATATCCAAGCGTATAAACAAATGCCGGAGCCCTGTCAAAGAAGGAGAAAACTGTCAAACAGCCTAACCCTCCATCCAGCGCTGCCGTCAACACTTGCACACTTTACCAAGTAAGCTGTCGCAGCTCGCGGGATAGCCCTACTAAATCTGTCAATCAAGTCAGGGTTACTATAGAAAGGGATAATAAATGAGCTGTCAAGCCCCGCCAGCAGTGGGCGAGTTGACTTTGGCAGCAGGGAACCAGCCAACCAGAGAGCCCGCCCCTTCCCACGTCACCGCGCGAGCACCACGCGGGTCTGCCCTTCGGCTCCGCTTCTTCGCTGGCTTCGATTTCCGAGCGAATCCTGCCGGCTTGCCTGATACTCTGCCAGAGAACTGACCTGACCAGCGTTGTCTGATTGTAACGGCGATGTAAATCCCTGTTACTTCTGTTTCTATTTTGACTCGGTTTCTTCCACATCAATGAAACATCAACGAATTCGCTTAATTTACTCTGTGAACCCGGCGTGCGTGCATAGGGATGTGAATTTCAGTTCAAGATTATTTTAGATGCACGCAAGGTGGAAGCAAAAATTACAATCAGCTGTGGATCAGAAAAATGTCTGTGAGTGGAACAGGCAATTTTTATCTAGACGGAAATTTCTGAGCGTTAACAGAAATTAACGGGATGTCATAAACGTGATGTTATACCTGTGTAGTCTTGATAATTTCTCCGGGAGTTAGCGCGTGCAATGCAGACGCGCGCGCTCGTCAGGTCAGTGCGCAGAGTATCAGTCAGAGCGCGTGCGAGGATAGTTTATCTCGATTACGCCGTAATAGGTTCCTGGGATCCTGTAACCATCACGAGTGCATGTGGTTTTTCCGTGAGGAGTACAAATTACGTACCTGCACTCTAGTGCGTGCACGTGTGTTTGTGCGTGTATCAGGGGACCGGCTTTTCATTAGTTGAAATCACTTCTCCTGAATTTTCTCCTCCCCTCACTCGGCAGGTGGTGGATACATACACAGAAACTGACCGGACAGCACGGTGAGTTGCTATGTTTGATTGTTGAAATAAAATGACAGAAAAGTAAAACTTTCTATCACGCAAAAAAAAAACAACAACAACAAAAAAACGTTTGCGGCGTAAGTTCGAAACTGCTGGTTTGTTTTCCGTGTAAACACCTGACTCTGGTTTGATAAGCAAAGTTTGACTGACGAGCCACACGCACGAATGAGTGAGAGACAGACAGACAGAGAGAGTGAGAGAAGAAGAAGAAGGATGGCATACAGTTGACGCGAGCAACTTAATCTCAGTGTTCCCCGCAACGCTTTCTCTTCTTATCGTCTGACACGGTGATTTATCGCAATGCTAGTTATGACACAAAACACGAACAAATACACGCGACATTCAGCTGCCGATAACGGACGGGCTAGTAGTGAAAAGTAAGAGTTGGAGGAGAAGGGGAAAACCCCACTGACAGTACCTGTACTCCAGTCGCTGCTGTATACGCCGTGTCGCGAGTCACCCCAAGTCAGACATGCACAAATCCATCCATCCGCTTTACGTCCCAGCTGTCTAAACTGTCAAGATTCCTCTTTATTTTAACCGTTTTATTCAGCTTGAACGGCCTGTAATGTAACTTTCCGCCAACGCGCGTTTCGCTTTCATTCTCAGACTACAGGAAAACCGCGCGCGGCCCAGCCGCCCTCCCTCCGGTGTCAGAAATTGGACTCGTCCGCTCCGCCCAGAGGCCACGCCCTCCTGTCATGGGCGGGCGGTGCGTAAATCAGGTTCCCGCCCCTCGGCCAATGGAAACGCGCGAGGCCTGCTAGCCGCGCAAATTCGAGTTTACACAGTGAAACGGGCTGCGTGGGGCTCGGAAACCGCTAGGCGCTATTGCAATGGGATTCTTTCTGTTCCCTCACATCGGGTTCGCTTCGGTCTTTTGAAAACCCGGCGTTTTGAGACGGAGCACCAGAAGTTGAGTGTTGTGTACGTCTGCAGCCGATGCTACCGCTCTGTGCTGACTACAACTCCTGCTGATAAATTCTTGCGAAATAATATTACTGAGGTGAATAAAATGAAGGTTGGTGTTGGGTGCTTTGAACACGGAGCGCATTTTTGCAGGTCAAGTTGCAGGGCCAAACTTTCACAGTTTCAGTTGCCTGAACTTTGCCATAACAGAACAGCAGTGTTGTGAAAGTCAGTCACACTTCAAGACTGTCCGCTTGGTTTTTCAAGTATTTGTGCACAGTTGAATATGGGTGCGGTCTCTCTAGTTTTAACAGCGGATTTCCAGAGCTGACGAGCAAAATTCTATATTATACACAGAATATTAGCTATATGTTCTAAAGATATCGTAAGTGAGTTTTAGTCGTCGAGGTTGTTGCTGTTATGGGTTATTCGCAAATGTCAACAAACGATACAGTTTTTAACATTACTATTACATGATTACAAGTCAGATTCGTTATTCAGCCAGAAAACAACAAAATACGCGAAGTGTTGCATCTGGTGTAGGACTGATTGACCGACGGCAAACCGCAGTTGGTCAGTTTAAGTTTACGGAGTTTATTCAAGTGAAACTGATGTACACTGACACACGCCTTCAATACAATGGTCGCGCGCCGCAGTTACTGCCCATGAAGATGCATACGGAGGTTGTCAATAGGAAAACGGGGGGAAAATGTTACAAAAAATGCATTTATCTGTTCAGTGTCTCCAGACTTACCATTACAATTAACCATTACAATTTCTGATGATTAACTATCGGACTGATATTTCGCTGTTCTTGTCTTTCAAGTTTCTTGAGCGCCTCCTTCACTTTTGAGTTTCTCTCTTGCATTTGAACACCTGTGTTTCTAATTTTAGTGTCAGTAGACATAGATATACAGACGTATGCTTGTCTCTGTTGGGACGGGCAAACTCAACATTGCAAAAGCCAACATAGAAATTGCGTTTACTGTCAACAGTTTATGCATCGCAACCTAAAAATTGCCTCACTCACAAACACGACACTTGAGACAGATAGACTGTTGTTCCGTTGGTAGATTATTTACCCCGGGATAGTTGTAAATGCGCGGGGAGACCAGACAGTTTATGTGAGCAGTATTTGGGGTTTATGTGGTGTAACGTAAGCTGTTGTCATTATACGAACAGTTATGTACAATAGCGCGGTCCCGTGGCTCTCTCATCACAGGAAAGTCATAAGCTAACTGAGCAGTTTTATACAATAACCAAGTCGGCGGCGGGTGGGTGGGTGGGTGGGTGTTTGGGGGTTTAACGTCCTTTTCCACCACATAGGGTGATATCAAAGACGGGGCAACGATGAAAAAGCCAGCACAAATATTTGGCCCCAGCCGGGATCGAACTCACGACCCGAGCATTAGAAGTCCAACGCTCTACCATTCGACCACCCCGGCTCCCCCCCCCCCCCCCCAAGTCGGCGGCGGTCTTACAGCTGGAGAGACATAAGTTCACATAACCTAACTTTAACATTCTGCTTCAGTTCAGCCTCAGCTTCAAACAGTCGGCCGTGCACGCAGTGGGTACTGCTAGTCTACAGCCTGTAGTTTTCTTCAAAATAGTTTCCTAGCCGGCATCCAGCTCAGGTAAAGAATGGTCGGAGAAGCTATTTATTTCGCTGTTGTCCGGTCGACCAGAGAGAGAGAGAGAGATGATGATGATGAAACTTTTATTCAGGATAGAGCATTTAGGCATTGCTGCCTGTCTTACAAGCTGCCCTGCTATTCTAGGTTAAAGGGTAGTAAAAAAAAAAAATCAAAACAAAGGGGGAAAAGGAGAAAAAATAGAAAAAAAGACAAACAAAAGTATTAAGAGAGAGACAGAGACAGACAGACAGACAGACAGACAGAGATGGGCTGCTCAGTTTACTATTTATATTATTTGCTGTTATTTCCTAAGAACATGTGACGGAAACTGCTTGCAGTGGGCATTATGTTACTAAAAACATGCAGTTATATTTAGTGGAAATGGAACAGACTGCTGACCGACTGAACCTCGAAAGCCACTCGAAAATCACAAAGCTGGTGACTTGCACACAAACACTTGTGCTTAGAACACTGACCAAATCCTGACATCATGATCTTGATCTAAATACGTCGCGATGTTTATGTGCATTTTAATATCGTGATATACATTAAGAAGGTTATAATATATGGTTTCGTAAGTCTCTCTCTCTCTCTCTCTCTCTCTCTCTCTCATGAAAGCTACTCGCCGTTCATAAGAAAACTAAAACATTCAGCACTACCGACCGATAAGAGACGAACAGTATACTGGCGGCAGTTCACCCACTGTCTACACCTACACACATACCACAGAGAAGGTGTGCAAGAACCGAGTGACATCACATGACATAATCTTAGGGTACATAATTATGAACGGACAGTCAGTAATGTACGACACAATCTGAACGCCAGGGAATAGTAGGCCTGTTGTCTTTACTGCTCAGTTCTTTTCAATCAGTAATTTGGTACTTTTTTTCAATGAGAGCTGTTAATCACGCGTACAGAAATATCCGGTAAACGTGGTTAGCATGTTAAATTTTATGCAAGCAAACACACGGAAATTAGGGCGCGCTCATATCTCCTTTTCCCCCCGGTCCCCCGCACCCCCCTTCCCAACCTTCCACCCCACCCCACCCAACCCCCACAAAACAAAAACCTTTAGAAGAGGGCTGAGTGCAGAGGTACAACTCTGGAACTGAGTAACAGGAGAAAACAACAACAACAACAACAACAACAAACTTCTATCATTGCCCTTACCAAGAAAGTGAAACACTTTCAAATAACTACTAATCACTGATCAGGATTAAAAAAAAGAAAAAAGGACATATATGTATAACAACAAATAATAAAAATCTGCTTATTCGAATGCTTCACTTTACCATTTCTCGTCCGACAGATTACAGTTTGTATTATTACATGTATCAGTATGTACATACACCCCGCTTTGACACAAAGCCGCTAGGCTACAGCATGTTCCCGATGTGCTGCTTGAAATAGTACATCAGGGCGTGAGTGTTTCTTTTCATCATCATCATCGTCATCATCGTCGTCGTCGTCGTCGTCGTCATCGTCATCGTCACGTCATAATAATAATAATAATAATAAGTATCTATATAGGACTTATACTCAGCGATACTATAACTAAGCGTTTACAAAGTTAAGTGAAATGAGAGACAATGACAGTGACACTTTATTCTCCAAGGATAGAAGATTAGGTGCGCAGACCTGTCTTACATCTTGTCCTTGCTACTCTACACACACACACGGTTGCTAAACTACTATCAGTTACTATTATCAGAGAGAGAGAGAGAGAGAGAGAGAGGTTTGTTTTTATATCACGTTTTAGATTATCTTTCTTGCGCTTACCACACGCTAGAAGTCTGCTCACCGATCAGACTCGCTAAAACCTGCTTGAATTCAAACGGCAAATGCGCCAACGGACAACCGGCAGTAAAACGCAACACAAAACCAGACAGCCCTTAATTTTTATGCTCAAAGCGCGTATGAATAACAATAGAGGCGATTATTCCGATCAAACTCTTTGCTTGTTTTATGTAAGTCATACGGGCGCAAGCTGTTGTCGGTTTTGTGGTGTTTCCAATCGCCTTTCTCTGTCTGAAGCTTCATGTATATATATAGTTTAGAGTTCAGCCCGAAGAATCACGTGCTCTCAGTCTCTCGCAGGGTTAGGGACAGCACTGCGGCACGCAGTCTTCTCAGGTTTGAGGCGATTGTTCGGGCTGAAGCATAAACTGTGTATGCAGTTGGGTTGATTAAAAGAGAGAGAGAGGGAGAGAGAGAGAGAGAGAGAGAGAGAGAGAGAGAGAAAAGGAAAAAAACCGATATGACGATATGTACTGGCAAAAAAAAAAAAACAAAAAAAAACAGGACTACAGAGGGAACTGACGAGACAGGCTAGGTTTGATATTCATTTGGTATTCAATACGACTTCGTAGCTTCGCAAACGTGCATCCAACTGCGGTCGACATATATACGTGTGGAAATGGAATAGCATTGTCGCGTTTTTTTCCTGTCATTTTGTTCAGCGGATCCGCGCAGTGAAACAACTGTACCAACACGGCCCGTGACTGAGTCAATTAGTTCACTCCAGTTTCAAAAGTACATTGTGTGTGTGTGTGTGTGTGTGTGTGTGTGTGTGTGTGTGTGTGTGTGTGTGTGTGTGTGTGTGTGTGTGTGTGAGAGAGAGAGAGAGAGAGAGGGGGGGGAGGGGGAGGGGGGCAGAGAGACACAAAGAGAGACTTTCATGCTGTCATGTTCTCTCGTACACATTATTTTTTGCTTACACGCTGTAACTCTCTCACCCCTCTCTCTTTCTCCAGCTTTCTCTATGGCGTGCGAAATAGCCCTACACACACACACACACACACACACACACACACACACACACACACACACACACACACACACACACACACACACTGTCATATGCAAGCACCTCCACACACACACACACACACACACACACACACACACACACACACACACACACACACACTGTCACATGCAAGCACACACACACACACACACACACACACACACACACACACACACACACACACACAAACACACACACACGCAAAGAGAGTGAGAGAGAGAGAGAGAGAGAGAGAGAGAGAGAGAGAGAGAGAGAAGACCGGTGAGATATCATCAATTTTGCGGCAGAGGCAAGATGGCAGGCTACAATCAACCCTGTTGTTCGGGCCTACTAGTGTTATCTTTACATTTACTCACCAGAACCGGATTGATTGAATACGGGCGTGACCGCAAAATACAAGTAAAAAAAAAGAATCATCCACTTCAGGGTCTTGTGACTTCAGAAGGGGTCGCGCGCCGCTATACGGTGAAAGATAAATCTAATACGCCATAGCGCAGGGGGAGTGAACTCTGCGGGGTGGTGGTTGCCTGTCTTGAAACGAAAGCTAGACACAAAAGGGTGGGGTGGATGTTGAGGAGTTAAACGCCCTTATCCACCACATACAGGTGATATCATGGGAAGATTTTTTTTTTTTTTTTTTTTTGCGAGCCACAGTTAGAACTGACGACCCGAGCGCAAGGACAAAAAGACAATAATAATACTCGCAATAATATAGGTGCTTTTTCCCAAATAGCTGGCTCAAAGCGCCGCGAGCTCAACTCAACACGCACGCTCACGTGAATCACACGCAGTCTCTCAGACACATTACAATCACGTCAGTGTTGCGAAGGGCCAGCTCAGCAATTTAAGCTCCGGAATTTTAGATTTGCATATATATATATAAATTTAAAAAAAAATATATATATATATATATTTTTTTTTTTTTTTAAATTTTGTGGTCTGAACATTTCCACCGCCCTTTTCCATCAAATACAGTGGATATCAAAGAAATTTTTTTTTTTTTAAATAGAAAAAGCGCACAAATTTTTGGTTCAGCCAGGATTCGAACTCACGACCCGAGAAAGACATAAAGACACATAACTCCACTCACCTTCTATTGACCATGAAGTTTGATCATTGACTATGCAGCTGGACGATATTCGCACATTTCATATTTGACTATGCAGTGGTACGATTTTCACACGTTTCATACCTCAGAAGCGAGTAAGTCTGCGCACTGTTCCTAACCTGTGCATAACACCACGCAGAAAGCATGACGGTGATTCTCTGCGACGGACGCTGCTTGATTGTATGCTCGCCATGCAGAGCTCGAGCTACAAGGGGGCGGCATGGTAAAAAAAAAAAAAAAAAAAAATCCCCAAGTGATTTCAGTCAGTCTACTTTTATAGCGTCACTTAAATGCTTGCAACACAAAAACCAAAATAAAATAAAATAACTCAGAAACTTGAATTTTTCCTGCATAGATTTCAATTTCAAGATTTCAGTAATATTTTTATTTGTCCCTTACGGGCAGTTATTAAAGGCCATTTGACGGGCATACATATACGCCGACCAAGCAGCCGGGTGAAGGCGGAATGAAGAAAGTTCGCCGGCATTTTGGGTGCATTCTCATTGTTCGCTGACGCACCCTCGTATTTGCCCGAGAAAGCTTGCAAAGTCAAGCAAGCCCATTCTCACATTCAGGTGCGGGAATTTGTAAATGGTTTCACCGTTGCGCTCCATACTTCTGCCCGATCAGTACACGTACACACTGACTTCGCTCTGGAGGGGGGAGCCGGGGTGGCCGAATGGTAGAGCGTTGGACTTCTAATGCTCGGATCGTGAGTTCGTATCCCGGCTGGAGGCAAATATTTGTGCTGGCTTTTTCATCGTTGCTTTGATATCACCCGTATGTGGTGGAAAAGGACGTTAAACCCCCAAACCCTCACCCACCCACCCTCGATCTGGAGGCCAGGTAGGTTCGAGAAAGGACGCGCCCAACAAAATTAGCCACCTCTGTGTAAAATTTAGGAGATGCTCTTAAAAAAAAAACGAAAAAAAAAAACGGACAGCTTGGATTTAGATTGAGTGGAGGTGGGGTGGTGGGGCGGGGGGGGGGGGGGAGGGAGGTCACTCTTGTCTTTATCATCTTACGGTCATTTCAGCGCAACAGAAAGGGAATGGTACATTGTTGTGGCAAGCAATGAACCTGCACGATTTTCAGTGGCTATCTACTATATCACATTACGGGATTGCGTGCGTGCGTGCGTGTGTGTGTGTGTGTGTGTGTGTGTGTGTGTGTGAGAGAGAGAGAGAGAGAGAGAGAGAGAGAGAGAGAGAGAGTGCGCAGAGGTCCCTAATTATAATTACTTGTGCTGTAATAGTAACTGCTTATAATATATTTTATTTCTGCCCATACAATACTTAGTAATTTACGAATGTTCCATTGCCCGTACACAGTACGCCACGAGGAGGTCAGGTGACCACAGTGCCTGTCGCGTTCAGTTATCGTATGTGTTCGCCCGCCCCTTACTGCAATCGTCGGTGCCTCAGTTGGAAAGGTACTGTCATACAGGTAACCCGGCAGCATCACGTGCTGCACTTTTACTGTCAAACACCAGAGCTACACAATCACTGGCGCACTCTTTACAACGCTGTCATGGACTGAAAATACTAGGTACCGCCTACGACTACAGGTAAAATCACTGACACATTCACAGTCTGGCAGGCACACACACACACACACACACACACACACACACACACACACACACACACACACACACACACACACACACACACACAGAGTGCCGGAGAGAGAGAGAGAGAGAAAACAACATCGCAACAACATAAATTATTACACACTAGGGTCAGAAAACTGTTTTACATGTATATAAAAACGATCACATTACCTATGCCTGCAGTCGTTTCAGTTGTACAGAACCATCCACCTACGGGCAAGCGTTTATTTCTGTCATCAAGGGAAAGAAGGCAAAGCGGATTCAAAGAGAAAAAAAAAATTAAAATCAGAAAAAAAAATTATCAAGCCAGTTTCAATTTCCCAATCGCTACGAACCGAAAATAACTACAAGACGCACGTGCTCCGCCTTGTGTGACCGGGTCTGTGCAGCACGTCAAAACAAAGTAGGTCATACGATTCACGTCATTTCGTGATCAGGTAATTACGGAGAAGGACACGTCATGGAATGCATTTGGACGTGGCTCGTGTCTAAAATAGAAAGGCAATTCGTTCGCCACAATCTAGAGGGACTCTCGCTGTAAGCAATCCATCTTTCACTTATAAATGCAGGCTTTTGGTCCGACATCATTTCGTCGCTAACTCCCGACCGATTAGGCGAGGCAGATGCCTTTGACATGTGTGTGTCGTTTTCTTGTCAGGGAAAAATCGAGTCATCAAGTATTGCTTGAGAAGTAGTGACTCAATCAGTTGCAGGCGTAAGAGATGGACATACACCTCACACACATACACACACATGGACATTTACCCCTCCGTGGCCTGCCCCCACACCCTCTCCTTCCAGCCACACACACACACACACACACACACACACACACACACACACACACACACACACACACACACACACACACACACACACACACACAAACATACACGCACTTTGTATCCAACAGGCCCCCAGTGTAAAAATGACCTGCCAGTGAAAACTGCGACTGAAGTGATGAAATTATTGACCAGAAACTGGACAGTATAATTTTTTTTTCTAGAGGGAGAATGGGGATGGGGGAAGGGGACGGTAGAAACAAAGAATGCGCATTTCCCCTCCGCAGTTTGAAGGTAGTGGCACCACGAATGGAACAAAGCACAAGAAGTCATTATGGAAACGTCTCTCTTTCACGATATAGTCAACACATTTGAATAGGTTCAGATACCTACGTATTGTGATACAGCGACTAAGTAAGACACGGGAAGGAAAGAGGAACCATGAACACTGGCAGATTACTATTTTATTCTCTGTCCCAACCAAAAAGAAGGTCGCACGAGGAAGATCACAAGACTAGACATTTCATCAGCACTGGCTTTCAGGTCGATAACACTGTTCACACTAACAGTAACCATACAGATGCAAGTAACTGCAACCCAGCAGGGGAAAAAAAAAAAACCTAAACCAAAACCAAAGCAATACTATAAATCAAAACTGTACCCACTGTCTGCGTATCATCATTTTTTTCCCTCCGCTCATGAAGACAGTAAGGTCTCAGACGGATTGCCTTTCAGGAGACGATCTGTCATTCTGTCATACAGCAGCGGGTAGCGACGCAGGAAAAGCGGTTTTCAACTACTATCGTGACCACAATACCAAGACTTAGAAACGTGTTCAGAAAGCATAGGGGTGGGGTTGGGGAGGAGGGTGTGTGTGTGTGTGTGTGTGTGTGTGTGTGTGTGTGTGTGTGTGTGTGTGTGTGGTGTGTGTGTGTGTGTGTGTGTGTAGGGGGGGGGGTAACGTTCTTTTCCACCCTACACGGGTAATATTAAAATACACACACGCGTACACACACACACACACACACACACACACACACACACACACACACACACACACACACACACACACACACGAGGAAAAGATCAACACAAAGTCTGACTCCCAGTCGGTTCAGAACGGATAAAACACGAGGTAAAGAATAAAGGCGTGAAGAATGAGTGAAACCTGCCGGCAAGGACGACGCTTCAAAGACTACTTAATTACACTCGGGTCGATTAATTTCTCTGCTGATTACATTGTATATACTTCATCGCATGCAATCGTATTCAACGTAAGAGATGGCATACATCACAAACATGTACACTACTTTAAGTTGACTTACTGTTACACTACTTCTTGGCATATAATATAGCAAAGATCCTACAACCCTACAACAGGATCGCTGAATATAGTTTATATTGCAAGGAAATTTTCCGATTTTTGTCATCCATGACTCAACGCTCTAATTTCACCTAAAAGAGTTTAAATGACACCAATTAACCTTTTCGGGGGTAATTGATTACAAAACAACCGGAAACTTAGAATAGGAGAGCATTTCTACGTTAGCAAGAGCCAGTAATTGTGTTTGCTGATTCTTGACGTTAGTTGCGTTTTGTCCACGGCTGGCTACAGCATTCAAGACTGGTCAGCTTTGTACATGTACCTAAACATCCGAAACAATATGTATATATACACAACAAAGCAAAGGTCAATTCAACTACACAAACACTTTCTTATGATGTCCTGCAACAAAGGCAGCCGCGAATTAGTCTTTGTGGCTTGCGCGGCTTTAAGCCCTAAAAACTCACTCACTCACTCCTGCAACAAAGGACACACACAGACGTTTTCAGTTATTGGTTCTACTTCTAAACGTTAACAGAGCCACTGCGCTCATAACTGACTGCTGTCAGTTTTGTTTATTTACCTGAACATCCTAGACAATAAATCACAAACCAAACGTCCATTCAACTATACAAACCCTTCTTCACAAACACAGGTTTTAATGCTCGGGTCGTGAGTTCGAATCCCGGCTGGGGCCAAATATTTGTGCTGGCCTTTTTCTCGTTGCCCCGTCTTTGATATCACCCATACGTGGCGGAAAAGGACGGTAAACTCCCCAAACACCCGCCCACCTACCTATTCCATAAGGGACACACAAAGAGAGGTTACTAACTGGTTCTAGGCGTCAGTGATGCCTAACCACTGCGGTCAAGATTGTGGTCAGTCGTGTACATCCTGGACAATTTAGAACGAGCGAAACATTCAGCTAATTACACGAACCATTTCTCAGGATGTTCTGCCACAGGGGACACAAACACACACAAAAGACACACGCCAAGGTTCACCGCACTGCCGGTTAGTTTAACCT
>JACVVK020000013.1:2615000-2627500 GCA_018292915.2 Batillaria attramentaria | reverse complement strand
AACGAGTATCCCACGTTTTTGACTCTTTTTTTTCGGTTTTGGCCCTTTATCAGGCAAGAGTAATGGTTCCTTGACGGCTCTCACTGCAGCAGGAAACACGAGTATAATCAAAGTGCAACACTCCCGCCAAGCCAAACTTAAATTCATGCAGACATAAATTAATAAATGGATTATGATTTTTAGTGAAGGCACTGGTGCACAACCCCAAACGTACTTGGTAGGAATTGAGTTAAATAATAATGATGGTGATAATAATAATAATAATAATAAGAATGTTGAGTACCATTGGTGCTTGCATTATAACGATATGAGTTGTTGGGCTAACGACAATAACAGCAAAGTTTTTCCATTGCAATGCTTAGGGGGAGCCGGGGTGGCAGAATGGTAGAGCGTTGGACTTCTAATGCTCGGGTCGTGAGTTCAAATACCGACTGGGGCCAAATATTTGTGCTGGCTTTTTCATCGTTGACCCGTCTTTCGTATCAGCTGTTTGTGGTGGAAAAGGACGTTAAACCCCCAAACACCCACACCCATCCCGCAATGCTTAGGATCATTCTCCCCAACCCATCATCACCTTATCATTTATTTCGTGTTTTTTTTATTTTATTTTTTTTTTTTCAGTTGGGGAGCCGGGATAGCCGAATGGTAGAGCGTTGGACTTCCAATGCTCGGGTCGTGAGTTCGAGTCACGGCTGCGGCCAAACAAATATTTGCGCTGGCCTTTTTCTCCTTGCCCAGTCTTTGATATCACCGTTACATGGTGGGAAAGGACGCAAAACTTCCCGACACCCGCTTACCCACCCTTCGTTTCTCACTGCGTAGAAGTACATGATATTGCGCATTATCTGGAGGACAGGACATGGGAAGCGGGAAAGTTTTGAAAGCTTTCGGAAACTAACATAATCCTGTAAAATCCAAACTTATTTCATAGTCAATCCCCCCCCCCCCCCCCCAACAGTCTTCCAGTTTCCTTTCCTTGATAGTGTATTGCAGGCACACTAACACACTGCCCAAATTATTATGTATTGCATCAGGTTAAAATCCTTTAACGTTCTTGTGTGACTGACTGTTTGACTCCTTATCAGTATCACAGGGAAAAATTTAACTAACGCGTTAACGATGGTGCGCTTTTTTTCTTCTTTTTTCTTTTTGTTGTTGTTGTTGCGAAATGTTCGCTTGGGAAGAAATAAATAATCCCGGAGCGACTGTGCGACCGTGGAAGGGTCGAAGTACGTTTGGAAATAGCTGAGGTGTTACTATCCGTAAAACTCATATACAGCCGACAATCGGACAGGTTAAAATTATTTGAGCCACCCTCCCCTCCCCCCTCTCTCTCCCCGCCCCCCCACAAAAAAAAAACAACAAAAAAAAACTAGACATCAAGAGGTAGTTCATAATTCAATCCACTCTCATAATTGCGCAGCTTGTCAACAGTTCTGTGACTGAGCTGGTACTTGTAGGATTGCGAAAGCGAAAAATGTGGTATTGTACAAACACTAAACCCAGTCATTATCCCGTTTACCCTTTTCAATGCTTTTGTGTACCGGTCGGCCGTCTCTCTCTCTCTCTCTCTGGTCGCACCAGCGCAACCCGTTGCGATCTGAAGGCACGAGGAGATATTAATATGATATTAATGATGTGCAGCCTTGCGGATCGTGCACACAACTCGCATCAAAATTTGCTGCTCCGTGGAGCGTGACCGGGTGAAATCGGAGGCTGTGATAATGTTTGATTGTGCCGCCACCACGGGGAATCTTCTAAAATGGATAATTTGGGTGACACCCTTCCCCTCTTCTCAGTGTGTGTGTGTGTGTGTGTGTGTGTGTGTGTGTGTGTGTGTGTGTGTGTGTGTGTGTGTGTGTGTGTGAGAGAGAGAGAGAGAGAGAGAGAGAGAGAGAGAGGAGAGAGAGAGAAGAGAGATTTATTAAACCGATCCCCCCCCCCCAAAAAAAAAACTGCTGCGCAATAACACGCATATCGCAGCCGTTGCACAGTGACGGATGCAAGGACAGAATTGGACAACGACAAACTAAACACACACGGCTTCCAAAAGAAACCCCCCCCCCCCCCCCACTTCACGACGCTCCACCTTGTGCCACATTGTCCAGCTGTTGAACTCAGTGACTAGACAGACGCAGGGGGCACAGTGTTATCAAAGGCAACAACCCACGAAGTTCTACAACAGTAGAGAGAGCAAGAACATGACGACACTTGGGTGACGCTGCTTGCTAATGAAGACAACAACGACGACGATGACGATGATGACGACAGTGATCACTGATGATGATGGTGATGGTGATGATGGTGACGACGACGAGGACGACGATGATGATGATGATGGTGGTGGTGGTGGTGGTGACGACGATGACGATGACGATGACGACGACGATGATGATGACGACGCCGAAAGTGAGAACGACGTCAGTGGGAGTACAGGTTATAATGGAATTCTGTTGCCGGGTTTGCAATCTCCGTGGTTTTGCAAACACTATCGCTATGTTCGTAAAGAACAATTTTGTTTTGTTTTGTTTTTTAATTGAAGATTTCCTTCTTTCAAAATCCATCTTTTCAAAAATCTACTCATTGTCAGAGAGAGAGAGAGAGAGAGAGAGAGAAAGAGAGAGAGACGGGGGGGGGGGGGGCGGTCGTGGTGGTGGTGGAAGAGGGAGGTACAGGGGGGAAAATATACGAGGTATGGCAGCCAGACTTGAGCTTGGCGTAGACCCGGCGTCTTATCTTTCCCGCTACTCAGTGTCAGTCCGTGACTCACCAACTGGCAATGTGAACTCATCTTTACCTCAAGCGACCCGCGCCTCCACGCGTACACTACAAACTAAACTAAACTAAACTAAACTAAACTAAACTAAACTAAACTAAACTAAACTAAACTAAACTAAACTAAAGGGAATTATCTCTGTATTACTAAACTAAACTAAAGGGAATTATCTCTGTATTACTAAACTAAACTAAAGGGATTATCTCTGTATTACTAAACTAAACTAAAGGGAATTATCTCTGTATTACTAAACTAAACTACTAAACTAAACTAAACTAAACTAAACTAAAGGGAATTATCTCTGTATTTGATTGTTGGTGTATGTAATAATGTCTAGTATGTCTTGAAATATCAAAAATGTCAATCAGTTTTTAGGAAAAAAAAAAACCTACAGGGAACGGAACAAAAAGAAAGAAACACACACACACACACACACACACACACACACACACACACACACACACACACACACACACACACACACACACACACACGACAACTATGGAATAATGACAAAAATATACAAATAACAACTGAAGGAAAGTCTACCAAATAATCAGACACAAAGCAGCACGGAAGACAAATATATGCAGAGCAAAAGAGGCATATAAGATTTGCATAAATCAATACATTAATACAAACAATGATCGACCGTAGCAGCTGACCGCCGTTGATATGAAAATGCTCACTGACAAACTGAGACCTACCCCTCCCCTCTCTCTCTCTCGCTCTGTCTGTCTGTCTGTCTGTCTGTCTGTCTCTGTCTCTGTCTGTCTGTCTGTCTCTCTCTCTCTCTCTCCTCTCTCTCTCTCATAATTCGTGAACCACCGTTGCAAAGGTTGCTGTAATTGAATTTTTTATTGAGCATGTCATAAGTACGTCTTGTTTATGCTCAAATTGTTTTTCTGTACTTTCTCCAGTGCAACAAAACAAATCTGTTTTTTTTTTTTGTTTTTTTTTAAGAAATGCAGATTAACATACAAGTACTGCCGGTCACACATTCGCAGCACTCATTCACTAACTCGTTTCACTTTTATGATTTTTTTTAAAAAGACACCTGGATCTAGTTATTTTCATCCAAGAACGCAACTGACTCGCCGGCTTGCGCGGCATAAAGCCCTAAATAACTAAATAACTAACGCAACTGACTCCGAGGCACATAAGCCAGCACGTGCAGCCTCGACCTGAGGTCAGCAACAAAAAGTAGGTCACTGAATACCAGCCATCGGAAAGAACGCATTTGTCAATGACTCCCACGTAAGTGTCCATTTTCAAAAGGGGAAATCAACAATTTCTCAATAGATAAACGGAAGTCGTCAAGGATTAATCTGAATATCAATTGTCAATCTTTGTCTGGCGATTACGCGCACTCCACGTGACCACAACATCTGCTTGGTCCCGCTGATATTAAAATTTGACGTTTGACGTATGCAAATTATGCGAAACTGAGCAGCGAGCAATTAGGTATGCAAGCTGAAAACTTCCTACAAGCGTAGCATAAGAGGATGATTGCCAAGTGGGCAGTTTTACCCCCTCAAGCCATGTGGCATATTACGTAGTACTGTGGTCCTACCCCTCAAGTCTCTACCACAAAAAGACAAAAACAAAATAAGAAGACAATGCATCAACGTTGCGATGACCGCAGAATGGGGGGAATTGAAGGAAAAACGACAAAAAGAGACCGATATTTGAACGGCAGACACTGACGCTGATAGACACTGACTGATGGCCATCGAGGTTTTGCAACAAGCCGGTGGTTAGAACAATTCAACAACGAAGACGTCAGCCCGGTCCAACAATAAACCAAGGATGAGGACGCCCCGGGCAATAAGTTCCAGGCCATTCAAGTAGGAGGAAAAGCGATTCATCACTTCTGCACTGTACTTCGTGTGCCACCTCACAGGAGAGAGAGAGAGAGAGAGAGAGAATAATGACAACAATCTTTATTTTCCAACGGTAAAGGTTTTGACAGAAATACCTTGTTCATAAGGTACAGGAATATAGCTAAAAAAAAAAAAAAAAAAAAAAAATGTAGAAAAAAAGTAGGAAAAAATAGAGAGAGAGAGAGAGAGAGAGAGAGAGAGAGAGAGAGAGAGAGAGAGAGTTATGTCCTTGTGTGCGGAGAGGAAACGTCATGCGAGCACTCCATCAAAGTTGGTCTTTGGCATTGTGTATGTATTTATTCCACTCACCGTGGGTGACGTTGCAGCATTTGCCCGATAAATTAAGTCAGTCAACGTGAAAAACATGAACTGCGCGAACACCGTCTTGAAGCTGCCTCGCTTACCGATGTATGGAAATACACAGAACAAAATGGATGAATTGAATCCATATCAATTTTTTGACCTGCAGTATTCGTCTCTGACAGTCTGCAGAAGACTTTCTGAATGACCTACATTTGAGACGGGGATGAAGGCGAGGGGGAGGGGGGGGGATACGGAGGGAGTGGGGGAGGGGAGGGGGGTTGAGTGACGTAGGGGGGACGTGGCACAACCAAAACTGAGAACAAGTGGTGAATACACGAAACGAAACGTACAAGCAGAGATCAGCTGAATCCCGACAATACATGCCGCGTGAAGGAATAACGTTAGGATGGGGGAAAAATGCACCACAGAATCCCCTTTGAAGTACACCCCTCTACTACGTACACAGTTGGTTTCTTCCACAGGAAGTTGTAATTCCTGCTGCATGGTGGGCAAATGGACGAGCTCATGTCCACAAATCGAGGGTCATCTGCATGATTACTGTCTTTTGCCTCCGCGTTCCCATGGGGGCACCTGCCCAGGGCCTCACTGTCCGAGCATCTCTGTCATTAGCCACACCTGCTCTGCTCTGGGACCCCAGGGGAAAGGAAGTCTTGCTAGCGAACTTGAAAAATGCCAATGTCTACCTCAAGGGTCATCGAAGCAGGCATGGCAAAGGTACTGACAGTTTTTTTTTCCATGAACAAAGAACGGTGTGTGTATGTGTTGGGGGGGGGGGGGAGGGGCAAAAACAACAGCAGAAATAAAATACAGTTTCAGAGAATATTTTTTTGTATAATCCCCCCCCCCGCCTTCCTCCTCCCCCCCCCCTCCAGAAGTGAGGTGCTCACACCACCTTCAATTCTTAAATTCCAGCACATGATACCCTGTCTCTTTCAGTCGTTCATCTGTCCACGCAAACTACGGTTTCCCGGCAGAAGTAGCTAGAGGAAAGAGGACTTTGTTGTGGTACTTTGTTTTGGTGCTCAAAATCAGTGCGACTAACAAACCACACTTAGAACCACGCCAAAACTACTCCTGTGTATATACTCTTGAGGACACTCAGCGGAACAAAAACTACGCCTTCAGTTTCAGAGGCACCTACTTTTCACGGTTACACAAAAGAACAGTTTGCATCTACGCGGACTAAGCTGTAGTAAACCTGTCTCAAGCCATGCGAAGTAGACTCGGCTGAAACCACCCTGAGAACCAAACGACTTGCAACAAACACCAGGCCAGACCAACGGCAGCAGACCCCACAGCAGTCGCGTGGCCCTTAAGGATTCCGGGGCTGGACCCGACGTCTCCAGTCGCTGCTTTAAGGCGAACACGGACAAAAGGTGCTGTCAGAGCGAGTCAGGGGTTGCTCGTCAACCAGGAGACGAAGTTCCCTGCCCCTAGGGACTCGTCGTCGGCAGCCTGTGTCCCCGTGCCGTAACAAGCGGGCGAAATTAATCCCTCAAATACTCCACCCTCTGGGAACTAAACAAGGGGACGACAGAGGCCCACCTTCCAAAATACTGTCCGGTGTACGTATGTGTGGATCTCTCTCTCTCTCTCTCTCTCTCTCTCTCTCAATAGTATCCTTTGTGGATGTGGCAACGGCAAGTTGTAATACTGGTTTGCGCTACGCTTGTGTGTGAGAGAGAGACAGAGAGAGAGAGAGAGAGCGTGCGTGGGTGCGTGTGTGTTTCTTTTAAACACCTTTTAACACATGCTTGAAATTGCAAGACTGCTCTTTTTTCCCGTCTCGTGGGCGTACAAAATGGCGACTCCCACAAAGGACGCAGCTCAGCAATTACCGCCTTTGTCAGACATGTACAGACTGATTATACACACGTCACTACATCTGGCCCGTGCACCAACAAAAAAGACGACGACGCTAAAAAGGGTCTGGAGTGAACGAATGTGGAAGATACAGGACGATCGAGGACCACACGGGACAGCACTGCAGGTTCTTGGCCGAGATATAACCAGCCTCACACCTTACTGGTTTCTCACCGAAGACATACACATGGATGTCTCTGATTTTAATTTATCTTTCGCTGTACGTCGCCTAAAAACATGCGCGCCGTACGTCGTGGGTACAAACGCACCCATACTATAAAGAAGAAAACTTGCGCGCCGTACGTCGTGGGTGCAAACGCACCCATGCTTTTAAAGAAGGAAAAAGCGTACGATAATCAATGTTTTTGTTTCCTGTTTTTAAAAGCATGGGTGGTTTTGCACCAACTATGTGCAGCGAGGGTTATACAACGTTTTTATTGTATACTTGCATGTTTGTTTTAAACTGAATGAAACAGCTTACCGGTGAGACAACGTGGTGCCAGTTAAACGACTTGTGCATTTGGAACGGCAGTGAATGAACCACAAAAGCAGTCGTGCAAACAGACTGAATCAATGGACCGGCTGAAGTATCCACACCGCTAAACAGGTGAATACAAGACAACACACGAACAACACCACGCGCTGTTCCGAGCTGCCTCGTCCCATCAATTTATCCATAAAACTTTAGGACACCAGCCTGTGAAAGGTCTATAGAAATGAAAAATCTGAATTATGATTGCTTATATTGAAACACATTCTGCAGTCCTGCCCCGTTTTCAAAGAAGCAAGGACACAACACTGGCCGAATGGAGCCACACTGGCAGAGAAACTCTGGGGCAGCAAAACGGACCTCCTGAAGACCACTGCTTTTATAAAAACTACAAATCTATTCATCTGAGGCCGACTCCAGAACAGGGAACGCATAAGAAGAAGAAGAAGGGGAACTTAAACCTTCTACCTTACGATATCGGGGCTGATACTCAGCTAGTTGAGCTGTCCCAACCAAACAGCAATACTCCCCCCCCCCCCCAAAAAAAAATAAAATAAAATAAAAAATAAAAAATAAATAAATAAATAAATTAATTAATTAAAAAAAATAAAAAAATAAATAAATAAAATAAAAAAACAACAGCAACAATAAACAAACCCACAGACACCTCCCACCCAGCCCAGGCAAAATAAAATAAAATAAATAAATAAATAAATTAATTAAAAAAAAAAATACAGCAACAATAAACAAACCAACAGACACCTCCCACCCAGCCCAGGCCAAAAAAAAACCCAAACAAACAATAGTTAGTCTTCTGCATTTCCACCACCTGACGTCCTACAAATCATTTCACGTGCAAAGGTTCCAATCACCGTGAAATGTGTCGCCAACAATAAATGTGCACACACAAAGACAACGAACAGACATAACTCAGTCCACGGTCGTTTTGTGCCGTCCTAAAACAATACTCTCTCTTTGAAAATGGTGGCACGGACAATTAACGTCCACAGACATATCTGCCATCAAAACTGCGCCGTAACCATCGATTTAATCCGCGTTACACCAACTGCTCAACAAAATCCTCCTGTTTTCCATTACACTCTTTTTTTTTAATTATTTGGCATTTCATACAGGTATATACACAATACACACACCAGGCTGACACATGGCATACTCATAAACGGACACATAGCATCTACACACACACACACACACACACACACACACACACACACACACACACACACACACCTATATTCGCACACTCATTCATACCTTCACGCATGCACACAGCTTACAACTATACAAAAGATATGTTCTTGTTCTTCTTATAGTTGCTTAATAGTAAACATACACTTGCTACGTTTTTTCACAGTTACGGATCACACAAAGCTTTTCACGGGGCGTAATAAGCACGGTACCACACACACAGGACTGATGCTAATTATCGTCGACGATGTCCGAGTCTTCAGTTTTGAACTACAGCCCAAAATGTTGGACTAACATTTGGAGTAACCGAAAACTTTAAGCGAGGTAATTTGACGGTCGTTGTGTGGATTGCGCAGGATGGTTTGTATGAAAATAGACATAAATTAAAAACGAGAGTTGCTTTTGTACGTCTTATAACCATTCAAGGGACTTACAGGCCAAAGAATACAAAGGCACGAAGTCTCAAAATGCCTGTATATTCCCTATTAGCCTCAGGCATCATAAGCACCCCTTAGAATACTTCAGTCTAGAAACAAAAAATACCATTCATGGGCATGAGTTTTAAAAAAAATGAATGTCTCCTTTCCGCTCAGACCTCACTAGAGTAATGCTAGTCCACTATCTGTTTAGGCGAGAAAGCCACTTTACCCAAATCCACTTACGTCAACTTTGCCTCTCTCTCGTGCGCAAAAAAAAAAAAAAAAAAAGCCCAGCTATATCGACTGGCACCTTGACTCCTCTTGCTACCCCCTGGCATGCACCTTGCCCCACCAAATACAAAAATCACTACAAACTAGCGCACTTGCAAAGCAGGGTGCGGGGAGCCGGGATAGCCGAATGGTAGAGCGTTGGACTCCCAATGCTCGGGTCGTGAGTTCAAATCCCGGCCGGGGCCACATATTTGTCCTGGCCTTTTTCTCGTTGCCCTGTCTTTGATATCACCCATACGTGGTGGAAAAGGACGTTAAACTCCCAAACACCCACCCACCCCACCCACCCCGCAAAAAGGCCCAGCTATACTGGCAGCTTGACTCCTCTTGCTGCCCCCCTGGCATGCACATTGCCCTACAAATACAAAAATGACTCGCAAAGCAGGGTGCTTTCTTCTTCTTCTTCTTCTTCTGCGTTCCCTCAGATGATTAGGTTTGTGGTCTTTATATAAGCAGTGGTCTTCAAGAGGTCTGTTTTGCTGCCCCAGAGTTTCTCTGCCAGTGTGGCTCCGTTCGGCCAGTGTTGTGTCCTTGCTTCTTTGAAGAGGGGGCAGGACTGCAGAATGTGTTCCGGGGTTTGAGGGGCTGTTCCGCACGGACAGTCTGGTGAGTGTGACAGCCCAAGGCGGCACAGGTGGGCACGCAGTCTGCAGTGTCCAGTTCGTAGTCTGAAGATGGTGGTCTGTTCATAAGGGTGCTTTCAAACAAACACAAGACTTGAACCCCCCCCACCCTCCCACGCGCAATTTGTGTCCAAAGTTACGCCGCAAATGCAACAACAGCCATACATTCGTGTGGCACTGTGTGGACGCTTCAAACTTGCAATAGCCCGTTTTAACGGCCCTTCCCCAAGAGCGATTTGGGACAACAGAAAAAGAATTTTAAAACACTAGGGGACAGTTTAAAAGTTTAACGTCCAGTGTGCAAAAATGATGATGTGGCGATGCACTGGAAAAATCAAAGCCGGCGTCTGATAATATAGAAAAGATGTAGAAGATTTTGGTATGATTTTTGCTGTTCCCTTGGGCTGTCGAATATTGCAGTTTCTTCACGTAAAAAAAAAAAAAATCAAAATGTTCGTATAGCCCACAATCGCCTCTACGGTAGGCTCGAAGCGCTTTACAAAGTGGCACTTCATATCTATATATGAATAATAAGGCACAAAGACATATACTGTGGAAAACACATGAAGCAAAAACCAACACACACACACACACACACACACACACACACACACACACACACACACACACACACACACACACATGCTGTGCTGCTCTCAAACCGGCTACGGGTTACAGGGACAGCTAAGTTCAGAATAAAAGGATAAAATGCTAGGATAATTAACTGGTCAGCTACACTGTACATGTAACGCGAAATATAAAGACCTATACTTTTCATTGACAACAGATCTGTTCCACCCTCAAGCCACAATAACCCGCCCCTTAGATCACACGTCACAATAACCCGGCCCTAATTCACTGTCTACCCGTAACTGTATACATGACGCGAAAATTTCAAGATTCTGACCTTTCATTGACAACAGATCTGTCCTACCCTCTGGCTACTACTGCAACCCGCCCCTTAGATCACACGTCACAAGGACCAGTACCTAATCCACTCTCTACCTGTCAGTTCCGTCACCTTCTTTAGCGGTACCCGCCACCGTCTTTGCTGTTGCTGTCAATAAAAACCAGATGTGGATTAGCGTCGAGTCGAGAGCGAGAGGGTTGAAAGAGTAGCGGAGTTGTGTTGTGTGCGAAGGATCATTGGCCGGGTGGTCATTGCCACGCCTGTCACCCCGGGACAAAACCCACACACACACAGAGCTACAAACAGGTAAGCAATGAACCCGTTGAAGCGGACAGCTCCGCCAGTTTAAAGCGGCCTATGAAGTCTAGTACACCGGCTGAGGTCGTAAAAGCTTGATGGCAAACGATGGCTGGGTTTTTGTGTTGGTAAAGGCGTCACAGTTCGGCAGGACGTATCGATTTGAAAACTGATACCGTGACTTCAGTGTGTTCTTTATAGCTTACACTTAGGGTTTAACCTTGTTGTGAGCCGCATAAGCCGTATAAAGATTCTGGACGTATTCTCGAAATGCCTTGTGGGTCTTATGTTTTCATGTTTCATGTTTCTTATGTGATGAAGTGTATTTTCGCAAAAGCAAGTTTAGGGGATGAATAAAGTAGTTGTAATTCAATGTCCATTTAATTCAATGTCAGTTTAATTCAATGTCAATTTAATTCAATGTAACAGGTGCACAAAAGCAGCAAGAAAACTTAAAAAAAAAAACACAAGACTTGTTTTTATCGTAATTATCTGTACCCTCTCTTCCCCCCCCCCCCCTCCCCTCCGCTCCCACCCACTCCTGCCGTTTCCCCATTCTGTTTTTCCGTCTCGTGACTTTTCCTGTTGTCTGTCCGCTTTATACAAAACGTACTAGATAAACCGTTGTTTCACATTCACATTCACCAACCAATCAATTTTACAATCAATTAACCCAACCAATAGAATAATAAGCTCATGTTGCCTTCCTGGTGTTTACATCAAAAGATCCCTGGAAGCCACAGTTCATCTTTAACCTGCCGCAAACGGGAACGACGCTGCCGCAAAGCGGACTGTGAGTGACAGCCTGGTTTGCACCATGACGCAAACGGCTGATCGCAGGACCGGTATAACCTCGAAGCGTATCCTTTGAAGTGATTGAGGGTTTCCACTTTCAGCTGATCGCTACTTGTGACGCGCTAGCGAAGGTGACAGTTCCTACACCCTCAGCGACAAATCGGTCACTCTTACTAATGTGCTTTCGCGCCTTGTGAAAGGACGGGGTCAGGGCGCCCTTGCTGCGTGACCAATAAACATCTTGTTGAGGACAATCGTAGCTTGGAGGACCGCCAGGGATGTCACGGCATTGCTACTCCTTAGTCAGATCTGGACGCCAGCGTGGAGAACCAAGATCAAAAGAACAGCATCTGCAAGCTGGCAGTGCCAAGGTCGTAACTCCGTAACTCAGTCAGTTTTTCCTTCAACCGGAGAGCAGTGCAGTGGACTCTCGATGCTCGGGTCGTGAGTTCGAATCTCGGCTAGGGACGAATATTTTTGCTGGCCTTTTTCTCGTTGCCCCGTCTTTGATATCACCCATATATGGTGGAAAAGGACATGAAACTCCCAAACACCCACACTACCCCCGCCTTTCAACCGATCAAACTCTCCACGGTGTTCTTCAACGAAAGAGAATAAGT